>PVHX01003213.1:0-147818 GCA_004024805.1 Geosciurus inauris
CAAAAAAAAAAAAAAAACTTTACATAAATACACTGCATTGAAAGTGAGTTCTTGATATTTACAAATGTTGTGGGTTGAAGGGAGGCTCCCAGAAAACAAATACACATGATGTATGAGTGTGACCTTATTTGGAAAAAAAGTGTTTGCGGATGAAATTAAGCATATTGAAATAGGATCCTATTTCAATTATCTACATGATAATTGATCCTATTTCAATTATCTTCTCCTGGATTATCTACATGAACCCTAAATCTAATGACAGGTATTCTAATAAGAAAAGGAGAAGATACAGATGCATAGAAGGAGGACATGCAATGATGGAGGCAGAGATTGGAGGGATGGTGCTGCAATCTGAAGTCCTCCCAGAGCTACTGGAAGCTGGAAGCAGCAGGGAAGGATTCACCACCAAACCTTTGGAGGAAGTATGAACCAAGTGACACCTTGATTTCAAACTTATGTGTGAGAGAATAAATACATGTTGTATTAAGCTACAAAGTTTGTACTTATTTGTTCCAGCAGTTCCAGAAAACTAATGGAGCCATCATTTGTATTTGACCATGTATTAGTCAGAGTTCTCTAGAGGAAGAGAATCCACAGGAACTATGATTATAAAAAGGGGATTTATTGATTGGTTTACACAACCAGAAGCTAGATAGCCCACAATGGCCATCTGCAGGCTGCAGAGCTGGAGGAACCAATAGCTGCACAGTCCAGGAGGCTGAAACTTCAGAACAAGAGGGATCAATGATGCTACCCCAGTCCAAGACCGAAGGCTCATGCTAACTTCCTGGAGAATCACTTGCAGAGTCTGCTTTGGAAGAGTAATGGAGAGAAAGTCTGATATCCTCAGGAAGAATGAAGGAAAGAGAGTCTGATATGCTCAGACGATTGCAGCAGCAATCAAGAACCCATTCAAGAAAAATTGAGCTTGCATCTGCTGCTTCCTTGTTCTTCCACTTTTATTCCATCCAAGCCACCATCCCATTGGATGGTGCTGCTCACATTTAGGGAGGGTCTCCATTTCAGTTCACTATCCCATATGGCAATCATTCCTAGATAGACTCAGAAGCCTCAATCTTCATCAGATCTTAATTCAATCAAGTTGTCAATTCAAATTAATCATTACAGATCAGAACCTTATTTTTAAAATATGAAGATTTCATATTCATGGCTCAGAAAAAACACGGATGTAAGAGAAAAATTAAACCAAAAACCAAAACGAAGCCATGTTCCCTGGCACAGCAATTAGTGAGGGACTATGAAAGTTTCCTTGGCCTCTTTGCAAGATTGAGACAGTAGCTTTGAGACCCGAAGACTTTGTTGTTTTATGAATGATTTTATCTGCTTATTCCTAAGACAAATTATGTACTATATGATCAAAGTATTTAAAAGGATTCAGAAAGAAACTTCAGCTCTAATCTTGTAAAACAGCAAAAGCAACCATATTTGTCAGCTTTCTTTGTGTGCAAGGTGTGTGTTAGTAATTTAAACTTTATTTTAGGTAAAGAAATGAAATTCAGGTTGGTTAAAAGAAGTTACTTCAGGCATGTTTTCATTTTAAAAAAAATTACTAGGCATGCCTAAGTTTTCCAACCCCATGGCCAGTAATCTATCACACAGCTGCCACATTCTTTTAAATATTAAAATAATGAAATATGGGGTAGATGTGGCATGGAAATAAAATTGGCAAAAACAGTGGGAGAGGAATGAGAATTGATCTGGGGACATATACAAATTTTGTCAGGCATGCTGAGTGTCCAAATGAGATGGAAGACCATTAATTTACAAGAGCACCCAGCTACAAAGTAGAAGCTAGATAGATGTAAGTTTGGAAATTGAGGAGAAATATACTGTAAATTTGATAAGTTATTACTATTGCATGTGGAGACTCTCAGAAATACAAATATGAGAATTGTGATGGTTAATTTAATCTGTCAACTAGAAGCGTTCATAAGGTGCCAAGATTAAACATTATTTCTGGATTTCTTGAAGACATTAGAATTTCAACAGACTGGAGAAAGCTGATTGCTACTGTCTTCATCTGTGTTGGATTCATCCAATATATTGAGGATCTCAATGGAAAAATAAAGGCAGAGGAAGGGTAAATTCTCTCTCTGCATCATTGATTGAACTGGAACTTGCACAATTGATACACCTGGTTGTCAGGCCTGTTGACTTAGCCATAGCTAGTCCACTAGGTCTCTCTAGTTTGTGGATAGCAGATTGTGGCCCCTCTCAACCTCCATACTTGCACAAGTCAATTCCTTAAAATAAATCTCTTAGCCGGGCGCGGTGGCGCAAGCCTGTAATCCCAGCACTTAGGGAGGCTGAGCCAGCCTCAGCAATGGCGAGGCGCTAAGCAACTCAGTGAGACCTTGTCTCTACATAAAACACAAAATAGGGCTGGGGATGTGGCTCAGTGGTCGAAGGCCCCTAAGTTCAATCCCCAGTACCAAAAAATAAAAATAAAAATAAATCTCTTTATGTATCTTTATGTATGTGGATCTTATTGATTCTGATTCTCTGGAGAATCCTAAGAGAGGAATTTTATAGCTTACTTAAACTATATCAAGGCTGCTACATCAAGGATTTTATATCCTTGAAAAGTTTCTCATTAAAAAGTGAAAATGAAAACACATGCATTTAGACAATAATTTAAATAAAAAACATGATTAGAGTATGAATATTACTGTGCATGTTATTTTTAGAAACACATTTTTAAATCAGTTTCTCAAGTTTTATCATAAATAAATCTGATATTTTGATTGGAATAAGATTGTATTTATTTAATATTTTCTTTGCTTCTTGGTAATATTAGCTTAAAATACTAAATACTTATTGAACATTATCAAGTTGCTTTTTCACATCCATCAGTATCTTCATTTTTATCTTTTCTCTATTAGTTTAATGGTTTGATAAACTGATGAGGAACATCTGCCTTGGTAATGGTGTATTAATTCCTTTAATATACTGCCAGAGTAAAGTAGCTAATTAAGAAAAAGAGTATACTAATGGTCACATGTGACCTGAATGTCTAGTGCCATTTACTTGATTCTTGTTTTAATTTAGTATCAGAATTTCCTGGATTTATAAAATAAACTTTTCCTATGTTCATCAATATTTACTGTTTCTTAGAAATTCAATTATATATATGTTAGGACAAAATATAAATAAAACCATTTACTGTTTCTTAGAAATTCAATTATATATATGTTAGGACAAAATATAAATAAAACCATTTAGTCCTAGAGCTGCTGTGAAGGTAATTCTGAGCAAAATGTAATTTTTAAATTTTGATTATCCAAAAATATGAAGGCAATTTATTTTTAATGATAGTTTAAACATGTTTGGCATATACAAGTATTATATATCATGCTTATATTTTAAAATTTCTTAATACCTATATCATCCCTTTTTCCAAATAAAACTATTTGTGTCTTAAAGTTTATTTTTAATGATATATTTCTCCAGAAAGTTGTTTATACTTTAAATTGTCTAAAATTATGTTTTATTTAAATCATTTTTAATATTTTTATTTGTTCTTTTTAGATATACAGGACTGCAGAGTGTATTTTGATTATACTTTATAATGGTTATTTTACTAAAATTGAACATTAAATAACATTCATTTATTGCTAATTTTTATTTTATAAATCATGAAGTCATTTAACTTAGTTTTTTCCCCATGGAATTACTTTCCTGTTCATGTTTTATAAATATTAATGAGTGATTATTGCTTTTATATGTAAATATTCTTTAACTGGAACTTAAATCTTTTTGAAGTTATTTGGAGATTCTTTTTGTTAATTTCCAATTGGTTGAAATCATTGTTTTCATACTTTTAAAATCCATTATTATTCTAGTAACAAATATAAATTTTGAATGACTGATCTGCATTCAGGTTATGATGGTTGAATAATTAACTACATGTAATTTAATTTTATAAGATGCTTGACATATAGTTATTACTCAATACATACTGATACAAATAGCAGTTCTCACTTATAGTATTACTTTTATTGTCCTCAAAGAAATTATCTGTATTTTTTGATGCCCCACAGTTATTGACATTGTGACCCAACATATAAATACATTCATAAATATTCTAGGGGTACCTGTGAAAAAAGGTAGGTAATATTTTTGTAGTACAGATTAATTTCAAAATACATAGACTGACAGTATTCCCACAAATAAACTTTTACTTTCCTATTCTTTAAAATACAATTTTTTATTATGCAAGCTCTAGGGATGTAAGAGATTTCCTCATCACAATTTTTATTATTGTTAAAGTTGTTCAATTATATAATTTTCACAAGAACAATCTTTCTTCAAATCCCATGATTATGCTACTCTTGTTTATTTCAATCTCAATTGCATGACTCAAACCTTCCATAATAATATTATATAATATGAAAAGGACACACGTTATTTAGTGTGAAGTATAGTGAGCTCTCTCTATCCTCCGTTTCCAACATTCATTGATTCAACCAACCACATATGGAAAATATTTGGAGAATTTGCATCTGTACTAAACATACTTTTTTTTCTGGTCATTATTCATCAAATAATACAATATAACATCAATTTACATATCATTTACATTGTATTAGGTATTATAAGTCGCCTAGAGATGATTTAAAATATTCAGTAGGATGTGCATTGATTATATGAAAATACTCCTCCATTTTTTACAAGGGACTTGAACTTCTGTAGATTTTGATATCTGAAGCCAGCGTCCTGGACAATCCATTTCAGAGCCAAAGAATGACTGTATGTTTTTACAAAATAAGTTGTACTTTTTTCATGAAATATATTTCCTGTCATAAAAACACTTGATGTGAAACATTGTTTTAAAAACCTTGTAGATCTTGAAAAGAAGAGATTCTTCACTTGAGGATTTTTTCCTTAATATTTTTAAACCACTCATTTTAAAGAAACATAATTGGCTTATTTTTGTTCAGTTACTGATACCATGGGAAGAATACAAAATAGTATCTAATATTACTGTGAAATACATGTTATGATACAGGAAATCCACTCTGGGTGAATTAATTGAAAATTTATAGCTTAGAATAAATATGCACTAACATAATGCTAATGCCTGTAGTGTTAAATGTTTCAAATAATATTTTCTCAATTAGATATCTGGGTTTTTTAAGTGTGCTGAATGGTGTCTTTTTACAAACTACCATATTCCATTTGGTAGTCTGTATTATAGAGTAGACTAACATTCTGTTTAATGAACAGTACTGATTTGAAGAAAGCCTGTATAATGCACTACCATTAACATGAGCAGTTTATAAATTGAAAAATCTTAACTTTTTTATCATTAGAAAAAATATTCAATATCTATTAAAATGAGTTTATCTGATATAAGGAAAATATAAAATAAACTTTCTAGGACTTAGTAAAGGACAAATATGTGCAATGGTCTATAAAATTACATGACAGATGATCAATGTACAAAATTCAACAGGAGCTGTCTTTATGTATTCTTCAGTGTCTTTTCTAATTAGTGAGGTAAATTTGAAAGCAAACCATGGATTGAAACAAAGGGCTTCATACAGTGTAAGCTATATCCAGGGATCACACAATATATTCAACTCTTTTGAATTTTAGTATGCTTTTTAAAGTTATGATTAAGTTTGTACAGAACATCTTCACTATCTGAAGAGACTATTGCATATGTATTTTGGTTTTATCAAATATATCAAGTTTTAGAAATAGAGTGAAAGTGAGAAAGCCTTACACTTGTCGAATTCATTTATTTTGTGCTGTGCACATTACTAAGATATGGGGATACGTCTTGTGCTAAAAGAATGTAGTTTGTATAATTGGAATAATGTTTGTAATCACAGAAATGTTGGAGGGAAACACTTTATTTCACAGAAATGTTATTCATGAAGGGGTAACCCATTATTGAAGCTGTGCAGTGTGTGGAGGTCAATTGATTAATTTGTTTAGCCATTCCCATCAATCAAAGGACATTGTGATGGTTGTAATAATATGGTATAAGTATTTAAACCATGAACACATTTCTCTTTTGAGACTGCTCTGCATTCCCTAGGAAGCAAGCAGTAGCTATCAATCAGCTGAGATTGAAGTGTAGTGATAAAGAGAGACATAAGTCTCAGTGTATCCATAAACAATGTGAATCCTAAGAAATCCATGGAACTAAAATCCAAGCCTAAAAGCAATAGAAATATAATTTCAGGAATATTTAATATTCATTATAGAAAAGAACACATGCATCAACTAAGACTACCATTTTTAAACTTAGAGCTTATACTGTCATGTTTACCAAGGGGAAAAGAAAAGAAAATTGTTTTAAAAACTCAGCACCTGGATTACGTTAATATGGAATTTCTGCCATTTGGTATAGCAAACGTTATCAGGCACACAAAATCATATCAGAGATTTTGTTCCTTTATTTCTTGGTTGATTTATTTGTTTTCTGCCCAAATTTAATTGAAGGCAACGGCATCAAAGAGAACACAGGATGGTTTCTATTGTAAACC
Source organism: Geosciurus inauris (assembly GCA_004024805.1). Lineage (NCBI taxonomy): Eukaryota > Metazoa > Chordata > Mammalia > Rodentia > Sciuridae > Geosciurus > Geosciurus inauris. Next base: position 6,519 of record PVHX01003213.1, read on the forward strand.
GCAGCCCACAGTGGGGTTTTATATGGGAAAGTATAACATAAAATATTTGAAATAAAATATTCATGGATTTGGAGTTTGTTTTGGAAAGTCCATAAAAGCCACAGAGCCATTCCTGAAAAATGTTTATAAACATATACAGCTCCCTAAAACACATACAGTGGCCATTTTGTGTATGACTTTTAGGAAACCACACACAAAAAATATTTATGAAACAATGAATTAAAAATATACCTGCGTGTAAAACCTAATAAGAAATACGTAGAAAGGATATGACTAAAACTAATAAAGTTTATAAAAATAAATTTTTCACAAAAGAATAACTATGCATTATTTATATTTGTCTCTGCCTAAACAGTAAAAATTTTGAATGATTTTTCACAATAAATTTTTCAAAAAATTTTAAAAATTAAATTCAATTTTACAATAATAAGAGAATAGGAGACTTAGAATAAGAAATATAAAAAATCTACAATTCAATCCATTAAAAAATAAATAAATGGGTGAGATTAAAATACTTTATGAATTCTTAGAGGTAATAATGCATGAACTTATTTTATACACTCTTGGACTATGCATTTGACATGTAAAAATATGCAATATTAATGTTAATCCTCTCTTAAAACTCAGCCTATACATATTGTGTAATTTTTTTTGTCAGAAACATTTTGATCTAAGCATTGCCAACTTTCTCTAGTCTATGCAACTCACAAAAATTTGTATAATACCACAAAGTACTTTACAATTATCACTTTTAAATTTCTCCACCATTCTTCTAGAACCCAATCTAGCAAAATTAGAGGAAAGCCCCAAGGAGATTTACTTAAAAGAAAAAGTAGATCTTCTCAGGTTAACTGGTAAAATCTACTCGCAATAACTAATAATGTCTGCTATCTCAACTCTGCAAAGTTAGCAAAGAGTTGAGACTGTTAATTGTGTTTATTTGTGGGCTAATTGAATACAACTGGGAAGCTAACTTTTTCAGTTCCATGAAAAACAAGTAGTTATTGTAAATTGACTTGCAGACAAAGTAGAAACTGTCCTACACATTGTTGTTTTTGTAAGGAGATGACGTTTTTCCAACTAAACACATGCCATTATAAAGCAGCAAAATTTAAGGCGAGAAGTGATGACTAAACATTTTAAGTTGCAGTGCTGTGGTCTTGTTTGAGATAATTGGTGTAAGAATCATGAATATTTTTATCTTTGGAAATATAGTTTTTAAATTTTATTTATTTATTCAACTTAGGTATACATGATAGCAGAATGCATTTTGATTCATTGTACACAGATGGAGCACAAATTTTCATTTCTCTGGTTGTATGTGATGAATCACAACATACATTTAGTCATACATAAAGCTCGCGCCATGATGTCCATCATATTCCACTATCATTACTATTCCCATGCCCCCTTCACCCTCCTACCCCTGTAACCAAAGTTCCTCCATTCTTCCTGTGTCCTCTCCTCCATTATGGATCAGCATCCACTTATCAGAAAGAACATTTGGCCTTTGGTTTTTTGGGATTGGCTTACTTCGCTTAGAATGCTATTCTCCAACTCTATCCATTTACCTGCAAATGCCATAATTTTATTCTCTTTTATTGCTGAGCAATATTCCATTGTGTATATATACCACAGTTTCTTTATCCATTCATCTATTGAAGGGCATCTAGCTTGGTTATACGGTTTAGCTATTGTGAACTGAGCTGCTATGAATATTGAAGTGGGTGCATTACTGTAGTATGCTGTTTTTAAGTGTTTAGGGTATATGCCAAGGAGTGGGATAGCTGTGTCAAATGTTAGTTCCATTCCAAGTTTTCTATGAATCTCCATACTGCTTTCCAGATTGGTTGTACCAATTTGCACTCTCACCAGCAATGTATGAGCATGCCTTTTCCCTCACAACCTCGCCAACACTTACCGTTGTTTGTATTCTTGATAATTGCCATTCTGACTAGCGTGAGATGAAATCTTAGAGTAGTTTTGAATTGCATTTCTCTAATTGCTAGAGATGTTGAACATTTTTTATAAGTCTGTTGATCAGTTGTACATCTTCTTCTGAGAAATGTCTGTTCAGCTCCTTGGCCCATTTACTGATTGGGTTGTTTGATTTTTTGGTGTTAAGTTTTTTGAGTTCTTTATATATCCTGGAGATTAGTGCTCTATTAGATGTGTGTGTGGCAAAGATTTGTTCCCAGAATGTAGGCTCTCTGTTCACTTCATTGATGTTTCTTTTGCTGAGAAGAAGCTTTGTAGTTTGGATCCATCCCATTTATTGATTCTTGATTTTACTTCTTGTGCTATAGGAGTCTTGTTAAGGAAGTAAGGTCCTAATCCTACATGATGAAAATTTGGGCCTATTTTTTCTTCTATTAGGAGTAGGGTCTCTGGTCTTATTCCCAGGTCCTTAATCCACTTTGAGTTGAATTTTGTACATGGTGAGAGATAGGGGTTTAGTTTCATTTTGCTGCATATAAATTTCCAGTTTTCCCAGCACCATTTGTTGAAGAGGCTATCTTTTCTCCAGTGCATGTGTTTGGCACCTTTGTCTAGTATAAGATAACTGTATTTAAGTGGGTTTGGCTCTGTGTATTCTATCCTGTATACATGTCTAAATTTTGGTACCAGGACCATGCCATTTTTGTTACTATAGCATTGTAGTTTAATTTAAGGTCTGGTATTGTGATGCCTCCTGCTTCACTCTTTTTGATAAGGATTGTTTTGGCTATTCTGGGTCTCTTATTCTTCAAAATGAATTTCATGATTGCCTTTTCTATTTCGATAAGGAATGACACTGGGATTTTAATTTGAATCGCATTGAATCTATATAGTGCTTTGGTTAGTATGGCTATTTTGACAATATTGATTCTGCCTATCCAAGAGCATCTTCCATCTTCCAAGGTCTTCAATTTATTTCTTTACTGTATTATATTTTGCATTGTAGAAGTCTTTCACCTCTTTTGTTAAATTGATTCCCAAGCATTTTATTTTTTTGAGGCTATTGTGAATGGGTTAATTTTCCTAATTTCTCTTTCAGAGGGTTTATCACTGATGTATAGAAATGAAATTGATTTATAGGTGTTGATTTTATATCCTGCTACTTTTCTGTATTCATTCATTAATTCTGGAATTTTTCTGGTAGAATTTTTTGGATCCTCTAAGTATAGAATCATGTTGTCTGCAAATAATGATAGTTTGAGTTTTTCTTTTCCTATTCGTATCCCTTTAATTTCTTTCATCTGTCTAATTGCTCTGGCTAGTGTTTCAAGGACTATGTTGAATAACAGTGGTGAAAGAGGGCATCCTTGTCTTGCTCCCATTTTTAGAGGGAATGCTTCCAATTTTTCTCCATTTAGGATGATGTTGGCCCTGGGTTTAGGCATAGATAGCTTTTACAAAGTTGAGGTATGTTCCTTCTGTCCCTAGTTTTTCTAGTGTTTTGAACATAAAAGGATTCTGTATTTTGTCAAATACTTTTTCTGCATTAATTTTACTAAAATAAAAAAATGGAAACATAAGAAAATACACTGTGGTATAAAAATTAACTACCAGTTTTTCAGGGTTTATTATACTCTAGGATCTATTTAAGTACCTAACATATAATAATGCATTTATTATTCTCACCAAAATATTTGAAATAGATAAGGAAGTTAAGTTGCAGAGAAGTATCAAACTAGGAATGGACTTGTGTGAGATTTTAATACAGATGGCCTACTCTAGATCCATTCTACATCCATTACATTTTTAAGGGATCAAAATACACCACCCTAAAATGTTCCACCTTAACATAATGCTTAATTTGAGCTGATGGCATCTGAAAGTTAACAGACGCAGAAAAAAGCTTTCTCAGAGCCCATATCTGACGAAAAGCAGAAATGGCTGATAAATAAGGACAGCCATAAATTCCCTCTACCAAGGAAGTTTTATGGTCATGAGGAAGACAGAAAGCTGGCATCATGATAGAGCTGCACAAAAAAGACATATTCCATTTGTTTTCCCATATATTAACCTTCTCCCAATTTGCCACCTTTAAAAAAATCTTATTTTAATAAACATAACATAGTGATAGTAAATTAATTTAAATTCCCAATGTAAAGAACTAGAAACTGAACAAAAATAAATGGGGCAAGATAAAACACAAGGGAAGATATAGGTAAAAACAAAATCTAGAAAGAGAAGAAAACAACATATAATAAATCAAATACTATTAAAATTATCACAAAATTAATAAATCATTATTTAGTTTAATCAAGGAAAAGCTGGAAAAATATAAGTATGAAATTTATTGAATATAATGAAGGTAAAATTATCAATGCAAAACTTTAAAAAAATTTTGAGACTATTTTACCATGCTTCTGTACAAATCAGGTTGAAAATTTATACGACATTGACATCTTAGGGAACTATGGCTTACTAAAATTGGTCTTCATAGAAATGGAAGGGAAAAAAAAGAAAAATTAAGGACATAACCATGGATTCCAGGGATATTCTACCAAAAGGTAGCAGTGACCAATTTCAATGCCACTCAAATTGTTTCAGGTAATAGAAAATGGAAAACAACATCTAAGATTATTTAAAAAATCAAATATAATGTTTATACCTACACCTGATAAAAACAGCTATCTGAAAAAGAAATTTTCAGATGAATAGTTCTCAAGAATATTAGGGCAACATTTTTAATTCTAAATGAAAATTGTTACTGACATTACAATTCCACGTTATGTGAAAAATACATCAAGACTTATTGAGGATTATAACAGTAATGCCAAAAAATTACAATATTATAAAATCTCTATGTAATTCATTACATGATTAGACATAAAGAAAACAAGTAATATGGTTATTTCCATAGATGTTAAAAAAATTTTTTTGATAGAATTCAACAAATTTTCTTAAGAAAATATTCCAGAACATAGCGGCTATTTCCTTGATATATACAGGAATACTAAGTATTATTCATCATATATAAAATAGCATATATATAATAAAACACATATTAACATAACAGTATATGTTCATCCCTGTCCTAGAATCATGATAACCTCCATTTCCACCCATTTACTAGAAAATACCATAATTATTTCAGATACATATATGTATATATATGTGTATATATAAATATTTTAGAGTGTCTTAATTCCTTCATCTACTGACAGGTATCTAGACTGATTCCATAATTTAGCTATTATAAATTGTGCTGCTATAAACATTGATGTGGCTGTCACTGTAGTATGCCAATTTTATATCTTTGGGGAAAATTCCTAGGAGCAAGATAGCTGAGTCATACACTGGTTCCATCCTTAGTTTTATGAGGAATGCAAACTCTTTTCCAGAGTGGTTATCCTAGTCTGCAGTCTCACCAACAACATACACAAATCACAAAATCTCACCAGAATTTATTGTTGTTTGTACAGTGATTATCTTCATTCTGACTGGACTAAGATGAAATCTTAGTGTAGTTTTGATTTTCATTTCCCTGATTGCTAGAAATGTTGAACATTTTTTCATGTATTAATTGGCTTTTTTGTGTTTCGTCTATTAAGAAATTTGTTTAGTTCTGTTGACCATTAATTGATTGTGGTTTTTTGTTGTTGTTTTGTTTTCTTTTGGTGTTAAGTTTTTTGAATTCTTTTTATATTATGGATATTAATTCCTTATTGGAGGAGTAGCTGGCGAAGATTTTCTCCCACTCTGTAGGCTCTCTCTTCATGCTCTTAGCTTTTTCCTTAGCTGTGAAGAAGCTTTTTAGTTTAATTGCATCCCACTTATTGATTGTTTAATTTCTTGTGCTTTTGGCAGTTTTGATGGGAAAATCTGTGCTAGCGTGGAGTGTTGACCCTGTGTTATCTTCTAAGACTTGTAAAGTTTCTGATCTAATTCTTAAGTCTTTGATTCATTTCAATTTGAGTTTTGTGCAGGGTGAAAGATAAGAATCTAATTTATTTTTTCTACATGAAGCTATTTAGTTTACAAGCACCGTTTGGTAAAGTCTGACTTTTCTTCAAGATATATTTTTGGCACCTTTGTCAAATGTCAGAGAGCTATATGTTTATAGGTTTGTCTCTTTGCCTGTTATTATATTCTACTGGTCTTCATGTTTATTTTGTGCCAATACCATGCTGTTTTTGTTACTACAATTCTGTAGTATAATTTCTGATTAAGAATTGCAGCGCCATCAGATTCACTTTTCCAGCTTACTGTTGCTATTCTATGTTGCTTATTCTTCCACATGAATTGAAGAATTTTTTTTCTAATTCTGTGGAAAATGTTATTGGTGTTTTAATGGGGGTTGAATTAAATCTATATATTGCTTTTGGTAGTATGGCCATTTTGACAATATTAATTCTGCCTATCCAAGAACATGAAATATCTTTCCGTCTTCTAAGATTTTCTTCAATTTCTTTCTCCATTGTTCTATTTTATTCATTGTAGAGCTCTTTTAACTTCTTGGTTAGATTAATTCCCAAGTATGTTTTTGAGGTTATTGTGAAGGGGTTGTTTTTCTGATTTCTTCTTTGATTGAATCATGACAACACAAAAATTTCGATCAGATTACCAAATCTAACATTACTAGTAAATGGCAAAGAATATCATGTACCTCTGGATACTGTGGTATAACCTGATTTTGAGGAAGAACTTACACTAGCTCAAATTTAGAGACATTCTGCAAAATAAATGTCATATTATTTTAAAATGTCAATATTATGAAAGGGTGAAAAAGTTACAATTTTCAAAGAACATTAAATGTACTACATATTGTAGAACTGGATCCTCTACTGGAGAGAAAATATTATAAAATGTTGGAAGAATTTCAGGAAACTGAAATATGTACTTTTGATTAAGCTGAAGTATTATATTTATGCTAAGTTGCTTGAATGAGCAACTTCTCAGTGATAAGAGCACAATGTATGCCACTTAATCATTAAAATGATAAAGAAATTAATATTTATGTTTTATTATCTTATGTGTTTTACATATGCATATAATCTACCTCTTTTCTACATATGTCTAGAAAGAATACATAGAGTGGATGATCAAGAAAACATGGCAAATATTAAAATTTGGTCAATCTGAATAAATGGTTTTCTCTACTATTTGTGTAACTTTTCTGTAATTTAAAAATTATTTTAAATTGAACATTTAATATAAAGTGAGTTTGACAGAATATTAATATGTAATAAGGAGATGTCAGAATAGAGATGTCATTTCCCTGGTGGATCCTTGATGTGAAACCAAGAAAAGCAGAAAGACAGCTTTTCAGCAAGATGGGTAAAGGAACAAAAATTAGGGAGATTTTACTTGACTTTAATACAAGAAACTCAAAACAGATAAGGAACTCAGGAGAATGAATATAATAAAATAAGGTAAAAATCCCCAGTGCCACAGCCATGGCAGCAGCTGGAGTCACAACCCAAAAGGTCCCAACAATTTAGATTTAACAGACATATCTAGGATCTATCAATGATAGAATATACTTTCTTCTCAGCAGCACACAGATCCTTCTATAAAATATACCATAACTTAGGCCACAAAGCAACTCTTAGCAAATATACAAAAAAATAGAAATAATACCTTACATTTTATCAGATCATAATGGTATGAGATTAGAAGTCAATGATAAAATAAAACCTATAAGCTACTCTAATAACTGGAAACTAAATAATATGCCACTGAATGACTAATGGATAGCTGAAGAAATCAGGGATGAAATAAAAAGTACTTAGATGTAAATGAGACTAGAAACACAACACATTAAAATCTCTAGGACACTCTGAAGGCAGTTCTAAGAGGGAGGTTCATTGCATTGAGTTCATTCATTTACATAATAGAAAATCACCAAATAAGTAACTTAATATTACATCTCAAAGCCCTAGAAAAAGAAGAACAAATCAACACCAAAGCAGTAGAAGACAGGAAATAATTAAAATCAAAGCTGAAATCAATGAAATTAAAATAAAAGAAACAATTCAAAAAATTTACAAAAAAGTTGGTTCTTTGAAAAACTCACTAAAATTGATAACCCTTAGCAAAGCTAATGAGAGAGAAAACTCAAATTACTAAAATTTGTGATGAAAAATGAAATATCACAATACAGACAATGATCAGAAACCGCTTTGAAATTTATACTCCAATAAAATAGAAAATCTTGAAGTCATCAACAAATTTCTAGAGACATATGACCTACCCAAATTGAATCAGGAGGACATATGTAATTTAAACAGATCAATTTTAAGCAATGAATCAAGATACCATCAAAACCCTACCAATTAAGAAAAGCCCAGGACCAGATGGATTCTCAGCCATGTTCTACCATACCTTCAAAGAAGAGTTAACACTAATACTCTTCAAATTATTCCATGAAATACAATAAACTCATTCTGTGAAGTTAGTATCATCCTGATAAAAAAACCAGACAAAGACACATCAAGGGAAAAAAAAATCATACCAATACTCCTGATGAACATAGATGCAAAATTCTCAATAAAATTCTGGCAAATTGCATTCAAAAACATATTAAGAAGATAGTGCACAATGATCAAGTAGGGGTAATTCCAGGGATGCAAGGTTGGTTGAACATACGGAAAACAATAAACGTAATCTATTCCATCAAAAGACTTAAAGATAAGAATCATATGATTATCTCAATAGATGCAGAAAAAGTATTTGACAAAATACAGCATCCCTTCATCTTCAAAACACTAGACAAACTAGGGATAGTAGGAACACACTTCAACATTGTAAAAGTTATCTATGCTAACCCCAAAGCCAATATCATTCTAAATGGAGAAAAACTGAAAACATTTCGAGAACTGGAACAAGGATACCCTGTTTCACCACTTTTATTCAATATTGTCTTTGAAACTCAAGCCAGAGTAATTATACAGATGAAAGAAATTAAAGGGGTAGAAATACATTCTACTGTCATGTGTAAAAATAATTTAAAAATTAAAACAATAAAAATAAAAGAGATGAAAAAGAAACACACATTTTTCCTCTGCTGAATTGTAGAATTCAAATAACATTTTGTTTCACCAGTTTTTATATAGAAGGTATTTTCTTTTTAATCAAGCAGTGTGTCCACAATCAGAATCAACACTAGGAAAAGATTGTGAAATAAGTATTGCAATAGCTGAAGAGCCTTCCTTGTTGTTGTACCGTACTTTCCTGTTTTTCATACATACTTGTATGCTATTCAAGTGATCTGTTGATATACTACCATCTTAGTCTAAATATGTAAGTAGGTTGCTAACTCACAAGAAGGGGAGAGGATAAGGAAGAATAGAAGTACTTTGGATTAGACAAAGGGAATGAAGGGGAAGGAGGGGTAATAGAAATAGGAAAGATGGTAGAATGAATCAGACATTACCTTCCTACATGCATTTATGATTACATGACCGATATAATTCTACATCATGTACAACCAGAAGAAAAAGAAGTTATACTTTATATATAATATCTATATTATATATAATATATATACTCTACCGTCATGTATAACTAATAAGAAAAAATAAAAAAGACAGAAAAAAATATATGATGAACTTTTATAATTCAAATATATGGCTATATTGATAGAGAAATAAAATACATGGATGGAAATTTTTTAAAAGGAAAGAAATTGATGTATATATAAACATCATATTTTCTTTATGAAATCAAATAATATAAAAGTAAAAACACAGCTGGGTGTGGTGGCACATTCCTGTAATCCCAGCAGCACTGGAGGCTGAGGCAGGAGGATCGTTAGTTTAAAGCAGCCTTAGCAACTTTGTGAGGCCCTAAGCAATTTAACAAGACCCTGTCTCTATATAAAATATAAAAAAGGGCTGGGGATGTGGCTCAGTTATTAAATGCCCCTAGGTTCAATCCTGATACCAAAAAATAAAAATAAAAATATGTTTTTATCAATAAAACACGTTATTTTGTTCTTTTTCGTTGTTAATATTAAAGTGGTTTGGAAAGGCAATGTATCTAATACTTGTTGTAGCTTAATTTGCTACAAGCTTTGAGGAAAGCAATTTGGCAATATTTATCTGGATCATTAAAAATGTTTATATACTCTAGTCCATTAAGCCTGCTTCTGTGATTATTTTTTAAATAAAATAATGTACAAGAAAATCTAGAGTTCATATTTAAACATGTTCATTACATCAGTTTTATAATATGGAGAAAATGAAAATATGCTACATGTTTGTTGATCATGATTGTAGGCTGATCTAAAATAATCTAAAATAAATTTGAGTAGATTTTACAGATGAGGTCAACACTATATAGGTATATAGCTATATCTACATTTTTGACTAAAGTAGTAGAATATTATTAAAAATTTAAATAACTTTTGAATATATCTCAGTTAATTTTCTTATGACCAATTTATTTTCTTATGTTAAATAAACTATAAAATATACTATATTTGTATCTGTATAGATGTATCAATTGGAAAAAAAACTTATTTCACTTGAGAGTATAAAGAAAATATTAAATATTATCTATATATGTTTGTGAGATTTTCATATATTCTGTCACTAGAAATTGTTCAGAAAAACATAACTTAGTTGCAAGAAACAAAGTAATGAGGCTGGGGCTGTAGATCAGTGGTAGAGTGTTTGCATTCATGAGGCACTGAGTTCGACCCTCAGCACCAAATAAAAATAAATACATAAAATAAAGATATTGTGTCTACATACAAATAAAAAATATTTAAAAAATACAAAAAGTTACTTAGTAGTTGTGAGACTTTGCAAATGTTCTTTCACACTGAACAACTACGTAAACCTCATCTATTACAGAAGGCTGAATGATACTGAGTGCCAACATGTCAGCAATTCTTCAGCCCTATCTGTTTACAGAAAGTTGACAATGTGCTTTAAAAAGAAAAAAGAAAAAGAAACAAGGTAAAGAGAGATTGCTATATTTTATTAACATTCTTGTAAATACAACTCTGAGTATATCCAGAAACATAGATGATATTCAATCAAATGGGGTAAAGTTATCTTCCATGAAGAAGTTATGACAGTACTTTGTTACCATGATTACACCTCCTACTCCTTGTACCATTAGCTATACAGTGTACAGCAATATGTAAAACAAAGCAAGTTGTAGTTGGTAGAAGACAATGCCTGGTAGAGTTAACCTTTCATTGAGGAAAGGTCAGATAAGGAGTGTGGGGAGGAGCTACTGCAGTAGACAAAACTGGGACAGGAAACATTCTATGGGATATTGTAAGGAAGAGATTGCTTTAAGCATGGAGTGTGGATGCTTTTTGGCTTCCACAGAACTTCATCACTCTGTTGTCAAAGACTATAAATGAATTAGGTGTCCTTGAATACAGTTTTCTCCCTTACCTTATCTGGTTGTATGATTACCTTGGGGAAAATGTAGACTGGGCAGTGGTAAAGCCCATTCTTCTGAGGTGTGCGAGTGTGCACGTGTACATGTTTGATGGGGTTATTAGCATATGTAGCATAGTTGTGCTTGGCTACTCTAATATTATCTCCGCTTGAAATAGTTATATCTATACAAAGCAAAGCAAGTGGTTGAATGAAGATCAACATATATACCTATATCTAAATTTTGGATGGCCTATAATTATGTATTATATGTAATTAGCATGCCTAAGAATAATGTAAAACAGGTGATTTAAGAATCGACTGTGTCCTTAAAACTGTGTCATTTGACTGACTTCTACTTAATTATTAATATTTAGACTTACATTTTCCACTTACCAAAAAAAAAAAAAGTAATTTTCAAAGATTACGAAAATACTAAACTATGTCAGTTTTTGGTTAGTAAATACGAGCTGTAAAATCAAGTTACCTACTTATGAAGACCTTTATGTTTCTTTTATGTCAATGTTGCATTTACATATAAAAATTTCGGTAAAATCCCATACATTATGGATTATTTTCTATTAGAACATAAATTTAGGCAAGTAAAAACAATTATTCAATGATGATTAATTTATTTATGAATTTATTTCTTATATACTACACAATGTATTAGGCCTGAAAGGCTGACAGCTAAGACAATGCTAACTTCAAGAAATTTATAGTCTGTGTGCATATGATTTTATTTAGCATATTATATTAATACATAAAAGTATGAGTACATACAAGTATGATTTCAAATGATGGTATGTACCCTTACACCTATTAAATCTATACCTGATTTCATTCTATCTTTCTGAGAATGTAGAGAATTACTGAGAGATTACCAATGTTTCACTTGCATTAGGTGACAGAAAAGAGGCTCCTACTTATGTATGAGTTTTTTATAAGAGAAAGGATAATGTTAAAAAGTACCTATGTCTTGTAACAAGTGTATCATCAGCATATTTGGTAATAAAAAAATGAACACCTTCAGTGTGAATATTTGAATTTTATTGTGGATATGCCATGGAGGATTTTACAGGAGAACATGCACCATATGTCAATATTTCTCAGACTTTAATGTACATATATATTACTGGAGAATCTTATTACACATAGATGCTATTTTTTTCAGGGCAAAATAGAGTAAAGAATAGCACCCCTTCTTCAGGTAAACCATACATATGCATACGTAGGGCAATGGTTTCCAGATCATTTGGTAACTAGAAATTGATGGTGATCTTTGATATAAAGTAACTGAGACCCAGTGGACTGCCTTAAGAGTTCCTGGTGTGGCACAGGTAAGACCAACTCAAACTGAGCCCACAAAATTTCCTAAAGTACAGGTAGAATCCGCAGAGATTAAGGATGATAAATTTCACAGGAAAGAGTACCTAAGAGAAGAGAGAACAGAGATAGAGCTCTAGAGATCTATGGGGGACCATTCTCAAATATCCAGCAAAATATCAATCAGAGTATGCATGTGAAGAGCTACATAAAGTTAGAGAAAAGAACAACCAAAAAGATTTAAGGGAACATACTTAAATTTCACATAAAATGAAGAATAGTACTATTCTGGCAAACCACAAAATTAACAGTATATTTTGTACAGTATTTGTAAAGGTCTTGCTTCAGAAATGGGTAAATATACCCCTAAGTTAAATACTTTTCTGATCCCTTCTAACAAATCTTAAAAACAACAATATAGAAGACCAATATGTCCCCAGGTAATTTAAATATATTGCAGAACAAAGCTCAAGAATATTTATGAAAACAGAAATATTTATCTGCCAGAAAGTTAAAATTCACAACATATGATATCCCATTAAAGATTTCCAAATATGAATATCAGGAAAAGGCAGATTCAAAGAAGAAAATAAACCAATCTATCTTACAACTGTCACACATATTAGTATTAGCAAATAAGAACAATGAAGCAGTTATCATTACACTCACTTTGTTCCAAATGGGAGAAATATTAGAAAGACCCAACTAATAGATGAAAACTACAGTTTCTACACTGGAGGATATTAGATTTGACATTGCAGCCATAAACATTAATAAACCTGAATTTATAGAAATAGAGATGTTCTACAATGAATCACAAATTTTAAAAAATAAAAGAGTATTAGTAAGCTTTGGCAAAACTTCAGGTACCTTAACACATGTGTAGTTGAGTTCCTTTAAGGGGATCGTAAGAAGTATATTTGAAGAAATGCCTAAAAATTTTCCACATGTAGTAAATGAAGGGTTATGGAAAATAATATTTCTATAAGACAGCCCCTGAGAGAAAAGGAAAGAGTGTGGCTCAGGAGCAGGGAGGGAAATTAGCCAAACATTAAAACTCCCAGTAAATCCTTCTCCAAGAACAATGGGCCCTAAAGGGAGGAGGCAGATATTGAAAGGCTGGACTCTGGACTTTTACCCTTTCCCTTTGCAGATGAGTCCTGGAAGGAGAAAGGCAAATCCTGAAGATCTGGAAAACAATGAATTCCAGAGAAAGAAGAAAAACAATGAGTGGGATTTGAGTACTCATCCCTTGGGATTTGAGCGCCTATCTCTCCCAGTAGGAGTGAATTTTAAACATTTTATAACTGCCTTCATGTACAATCAGCATGTCCACAGTTTCCAATGATTAATTAACTCTCATTGTAAACTATAAATTCAGAGCCCCTCTGTAACCAGCAGCCATTTTTGTACCCAGAAAATGAGCCCTTCCAATGCCTGACTGATTGACCCCATTGCGGAAAAAAGAAAAGCTTGCTGCTTCCTTTGAGGTCTGCTTCTGTCTTGGTTATTTGCGTTTTCATAATGGTGCCAAAACCATGTTGGTTATTTTTGCTTACAGTGAATACTGTCAATGGATACATCCAAGAATCTCAAAATATCTAAGCACAAGAATACTACACAAATATATATATAATGGTAGAATTTCTCAAAAGTACTAAAAACAGTGAATCTTAAAAGCAGCCAAAGAAAAAAGACATTGTCACATACAAATGAATGTAGATAGACAGTGCTGGATGGTGTACAGTTCCATGGTAAAACATTGGCTAGCATGTGTGAGGTCCTCAGTTTAATCACAACAATGAAAGCAAAAGAAAGATATACATGACAAAACATTTATCCTCAATAATAAGGCAAATGACAAGTAGACAATAAACATTATTACACTATTTACAAGAAAAAAGTAAATCAGTCTGGAATTGTGTTCCAAACAGAAATATATTTCTTTAAAAAAGAAACAATAAAGATGATTTTCAGACACAAAAGGTTGTCACCATTAAAGTCTCAGTTTTTAAAAAGTTATTAAAGCTAATCTTTTAGGCAGGAGGACAATAACATCAGCTTGAAATCTAGATCTGTATTAACAGGAATAACACCATAAATAGTAACTACATGAGTAAATGTAAATACTATTTTTCACTGTATCGCAATGATACCATAAAGTCCTAGTTATTATAAAGTCCTACATATGGGAGTGTAAGTAAGATTACCTTTTATAAAACAGCAGATCTCATTAATTAAGTAGAAGACCTTTAGAGTTAAAAACTAAGGTTCCCTGGAGAAGAAGAAATTCTGCCCCAAGACTTCAGATTCAAATCATGCTTGAGTTTACAGCTTACAGACCTGCCTTATAGATTTTAGACTTGTCAACATAATCAACGCATCAACTCTTCAGATCTTTTAATATCCTATTGCTATTATTTAAAAAGCACTGAAAGTCTATAAAATCATGTGGCATAGCCATACAAAATATTACCATTAGCAGCTCAAAATCAAATGCATATTAAATAGTATGCTCTGGAGGAAGGAAGATATATTTCATACCTCAGAATATCTTTATCAAACTAATTAATATTATGAAACTGGCTGTTTGCTCCTAACTGCACAACAGTAAATAGGGAAAGAAAAGGATGAAACCTTTGTAGGCTTCCAAACTACATAATGATGTTGTTCACAGGGACCTGGATCACCTTTTACTTTCATACATCACATTGGTCCACGATATCTATGACATTGCACTGATTTAACACAGTGAGCAAAAAATAGCAGCTAATCTAGAATTATTGGTAAGACATTTGCATGCCATGAGGTGAGATATAAATTTAACTAAAATTCAGAGGATTTCTCTTCAGTGAAATTTCTACAGGTCTGGTGGTATGAGGCATGCTGTGATATCCCTGTGAAGGTGAAGAATAAATCGTTGCATCTGGCCATCCTAAACAGAAACAGAAGGCAAGATGCCTACTGGATTTCTTTGAATCTTGCTGTCAGCATACAGTTTATTTGGATCTGCTGCTCTAGCCCATTAATAGAAGTCTTTGCAATAGGTCCAGGCTGTTGTGTGAGCTGCTCTTCCATGTGACCTACAGGATTCAGCAGATCCAAAGGTGCTTAAAAGTATCTGGCAGAAAAGGGATGGTGTTTGGAGGTTTACAATATTTGAAGAAATACAGTAGGCATCTTGCCTCTTTTTCAGTTAAAGGGTAGACTAACCAATGACTTATTCTTCACTTTAATAGGATATCACAATACGCTCCACACCAATGGACATGTAGAAATTTCATTGAGAAGATACCAGATGAATTTTAGACAAATTTATTTCTTACTCTTTAATAAACAAATATTTACCAATATGTCTGGATTAGTTGCTCAGTAGGTTGAATCAGTGTAATGTCATCAATATAATATAGATGAATGTGGTGGTGTATGAAAGGAAAATTACAGCACACACCTTTAGGATTTTAGAGGAAAATCCTGCCATCCTCTCAGATAACATATTTCTTCCTGAGAAAAAGCTTTTTGCCTGTTATTGTAATTACCATAAACTGAATGTTTATCCATGAGACACCAAGTTACCAGGCAGTATTAACTGATCATGAGCTGGGTCTCATCTGGCCCATCAAGCATGCACAGCAATACTGGTTCATCAAATGGAACTGGCATCTATATTCTGGGACACAGTTGGTCCCTGAAAACACCAGTTACAGAAATGACTTAAATACCTATGAATATAACTCCTCTATATTGCTGCTGTTCTATGTTCACTCCTGTAGCCTCATAGGGAGTTCCTTACAATAAATTGAGGAAGTAAAACTTGAGCCTGGTTTACACATAATCTTGTGCAATATGCAGGAACCAAATGAAAATTTATAGTTGCAAAACTCATTTAATTTCTGGGACAGTGTTATAGAATATTGATGGTGGAAAATTATCCAAATGGGCATAATTTGAACAGTGTACTCTGGATATTTGTTTTTGTGTGGATGGAGAAATGGCTAGAGGTATGAGTGTATATAAGTTCATGGTTCACCTGTGCAGTTAGAGACTTGGAAGAAATCTGTTTGGAAAAATTGGTGACAAGAAAGTCTTGAGGAGGAGTATATGGGAAAGGTTCAGAGAAACTTCAGTAAAAACATGAATATCTTTGTGTCCCATTAATACTCATCTTGGAAATCAGCATCGGGTCCTTGTTTCCCTGGTGTTGAAGGATAAACATCAGAACACCAGGGAAATACTGAGGCAAGAATAGAAAGAATTTTATTTGAGAGAGAGAGAGAGAGACACTAAGACTCCTTCAGAGAGAAGCCCAAAAGGCATGAAAAAGTAGTCCCAGGGTTAATCCCTTGTGTTGGAAAGTATGATCCTTCCCCTTCTCCAGAGGTGTTAGCATCTGGTTGATGGGGAAGTGCTATCTGCTTATTTCCTTTTCTTTCATAATCAGTTACCTGTCCTTTGGCTGTCTCACTATAAGAGTGCCCATCTCAGGGTAACCTCAGCAGAAGACAATTTTAATGATCTAGTAAACAGAATGAACTGTTTTATGAATACTAGTTAATCTCCTTCACCAGACATTTCACTCACTAAATTCACAAAGAAAGTGTTCATGGTGGCAGTGGCACCAGGAGAATGGTGGTTAAGCATGGGTTCAGCAACATGGACTCCTTTTTATAAGCCCAACTCAGCTACAGCCACCACTCAGCACACAATCAGGTAGGCACAGAAGCCAGTATGAGGCATATAAGGCACAGTTTTGAAGGGTAAAATCCGCCATATACCTGGTTTTTATCAGTCTGTTGCATTAGCTGCTTCTGTCATAAAAGGGACAGCTCTTTGTTCTTAGAGGAATAGACTGTTGCTTTGGATGCAAATTCATCTTCTCTCCATACAAAGTTTCTGCCCAAACTGCTATGTACTTAGCAAATACCTTGCCCATAGTAATGATATCCACACAGCATTACTTCTAATCAAGGAATTCAGAATGAGTCAAATGTGTCAAAATGAACATGGACCTTTGCTCATGGAATTCAGTGGTGTTACCCTGTTCCCTATCATTCTGTAGCAACTGGATTGACAGAATGGTAGTAGGATGGCCTTTTGAAGATTCAGTAATAGCACCAGGTATGCGGCAATACTTTGCAAGGCTGGGCAAGGCTCTCCAACACAGAAATAATCAATATTTGAGGAGATAGATATTACTTTTAAAATTTAATTATCAATCTTTTTCTAATCATTACTATTTAGAATTTATAAGTATGTTTTGAACTTAATATATTTAGAAAAATTGAAATTGAAATTTCATGTGAGATTCTAATACCTTGACCATGTTCTCATTGCATTGATTTACCTAATCTAATCATAAAAATAGGAGAAAGAGATATCTCTTTTTTCATTTCCTAATTTTACTCCAGAGTACTTAACAGGAGGTAAGAATGATATTCCAGTGGAGAAAAGGTTTAACTATACAATATTGCAAAATTGTAGGTGCCTAATCTGGAATCATTTTTGTTTTGTTTTATGGTATTGGGGTGCTTAACCACTGAGGCATATTCCCAGCTCTTTTTATTTCTTTTCTTTTTAGTTCTATATGGATTCAATGCCTTTATTTGTTTTTTGTGGTGCTTGGATTGAACCCAGTGCCTCACATATGCCAGGCAAGTGCTATACCACTGAACTACAACTCCAGCTCTCTTTTTATTTCTTATATAGAGAAAAGGTCTAAGCTGCTAGTGCCTTGCTAAATTGCTGCGGCTGGCTTTGAACTTTCAGTCCTCCTGCCTCAGTCTCCTGAGCCACTGGAATTACAGGCGTGCACCACTGCACTCACTGTAAACTAGTTCTTTATTCAACTCAGGCTCAAAAAACAATGAAGAAATTGTTCATGCATAAATTGTTTATGCACAAATAACAGCAAAGATATATTCCATTTGATTTTGTATAGAATTTAAAATCTTATTCTTTCCTTTGATCAATTCTCTTTATACAAGCAAGTGACATCTATTTCAACTTAAATTCTAGAATGCCATTTGGGGTCATGTTGATAGGAAGTAAAAATATTTTAAAATTTCTTAAATGATAGCCCTGCATGGACAGAGCTGGCCCTTTTCTTTGTTGTGATTCCACTGAAAACTACATCTGACATCTACGTTGCACCAGAGGCCTCTAATTCTTACTCTCACTTTGCCCCAGACACTTTGCATACTTAGAATTCATGGGATTTGATCCTGATTGTTGTATAGAAACCTATAAACTTGTTCATATAGGTGGCAGATTGTTTTGTCACTTGCGAAAATCAATTTATGTCTCAAGGGACATATTCCATGCATATGTTTGTTCTTCTTTGTCTCCTACATCAAGATTCTTGTCCCAGCTCAGACTCTAATGACTTTTACACCAAATAATTATGTTCACACCATTTTAAAAGCAGTTTCAGATTCTCGAGCAATTGCTTAAACGCTTCCTATGGCTATTTTCTTCACAAGTAGGTTATTTGCAGTGACAAGGAACCCAGAGTCATACGGGGTACTATTAAAGTAAGCCTTTTAATCTTTAATAGCATCGCAAAATAATAATACACATGCATAAGTTGAAATTTGCTCTGAATTATCAAAATGGGTTTGACTTCTATTGTCATTGTGGTATTTTTAGTGAGCTCTATAGAAATTGAACAGATGGCTTCATGTTGTAATGGAAGAACAATTACCATTAAATGGGTAATGATCTACAACGTGTGAGAAAGAGAAAAAGTAAAATTGTTTTTATAGATTTTGGTGACACATTTCTTTTATGTATAAGTAAAAATTCTGTGCACTGCTCTATAACTCTTTGAGGAACAAAAGAAAAAAATTCCCATTAGAAAACTGCATACTTTTACTCTTACTGGTGTGAGTTGTGGTCTAGACAGGTATATCTCCTTTAATAATCTCTGCACTATTCACATCGCAGACGATGTTACTGAGTCATGTAAACAAATATGCACAGGAATGTGTGGTAAAGGCTGTCATTTCCATACAGAAGAGCACAGAAAAAGGAATCAACTCTTCTAAAGTTCACTGGCCAGGTGCAAGACACAGAAAAATATTTTGAAGGAATTTGGAAGAGTATGAAATCAGTATAAGAACAATTTAGGAGCTGAAAATAGGCAAATGTTTAAGCATAAAATCCATGCTTTGAGCAAATGAGAAGAGGGGCACACACCATCTTTTGCATGGTCTCAAAATTCTACCTCGTTTATCTAGTTGTTGATAGCATCACTAAGTAGCAGAAACTCTTCTCTGAAGCCCCTTGGAAAACTACAGCCATCTCTCAGCCACTGCTTCAGGACAAGAAAAGCATTTACACGGTGCTTTAGGATTGGCCTTACAGAAAGAAGAGGCAATCCATGAGTTGGGGGGACAAACAGTATTAAATTTACCAAACTAGGACTTTTTAGGTTTTGCCTTTATGTTTGTAACCCTAGTAAGGATCAAATTACGTACTTCCCAGGGATTCATCATTTTATCTTACTGATATGAATATATAAAGCTCTTCCTCATTTCCCAGCTCTAGTCCCTCCTCTAAATTCCTTTTGTTGCTTTCTTGAATGCTTATTTCACCCCCTCTCCCCATAAAAATTTTCCTGAATTTTTTCACAAACACTGACAAATTTTCTCACCTTAACTGAAACATCATTTTGACTCAGACAACTTGCTTGAAAAGAATCTGGTTCTTCTCACCCTCCACATGCAATCTGGTCAGGAAGTAGTCCTTGAGATGGTTGAGAATTAATCAGACAAACCCATGCAGAAATTTCACCTCTTATTCTACACACTGTTATTCCTTTTTTAATATAATATTTTTATTTTGGTCATTTTACCATATTCAGTTCTACTTTCCACTATATTGACCTAAATATTGAATATCTCCACCTTTCAGAATTTCTCAGATTCCACTTTAGAAGTCCATTCCCATAGTCATTCTTCTCTCTGGATCCATTATTTCAAGATTGGTTCACTTCTTAGATGTTAAATTCCTAAGTAGTTGAGTCCATTACTTTTTCTTTCCTTAACCTTCAAAAAACTAATCATATTTCAACATGTCCCAGGACTTCAGTAAGATACTCACTTTATTGCCTTTGGGATTTTTTTTTCACTCTCTTCTTCCACAAATTGAGATTTCATCTTATGATATTCTAACTACTCTCTGATCTTTCCCACTTTTTTGATAAGCCATAAAAACTTATAAAGTTTTCAAGAGCTAAATGTTTATGAAAAAAAAAAACTAGAATAACCATTCAGATTTTGACCACCTAGATTCCATGATTCAATTTGTTTTGGGGGTACTTACAGCTTTACCTATGATTTCTCTGAACCAGTACTCATTTATCTTAGCCAACTACTCCAAACATTTTCTACTTAAATTCTTTACCTTATGTAATTCTTTCCTCTATCACACATAGTAAGAAATAGTTTATCTGCTAAAGATTATCTGACTTGTACAATAAGAAAAGCAACTCTATATTAAAAATGGGTTAAAGACCTCACCAAGCTGGGTGTGGTGGTGCAAGCCTGTAATCCCAGCACTTAGGGAGGCTGAGACAGGAGAATCACGAGTTCAAAACCAGCCTCAGCAAGGGCAAGGCGCTAAGCAACTCAGTGAGACCCTGTCTCTACATAAAACAGAAAATAGGGCTGGGGATGTGGCTCAGTGGTCGAGTGCCCCTGAGTTCAATCTCCAGTACCAAAAAGACGAAAACAAAAACAAAAAAAAACCTCACCAAAGAAGATGTAAAGTTTCCAATTATGCATATGAATTGATCAGCATCATATATTTTTAAGGGAAAACAAAACAAAACAATGAGAAACCACCTATTAGAAAAACCAACATGTGGAACACTGAAAATACAAAATTCTGGCAAGTATGTGGAGAAATTACTATTACTCATTGATGACATCAATGCAAAATGGTACTGCTGTTTTGGAAGATTGGTTGGTGATTTATTACAAAACTAAAGATATCTTACTGTATGATCCAGCTATCATACTACTTTGTATTTACTCAAAGGACTACAATACTCAAATGGGTGTGTATAGCAATTTCACTTTATAATCGTCAAAACTTGAAAGAAACCAAGGTGTCCTACAATAGATAAGTTGATGGAAATAAAAACCAAAACAACCTTGTGGTATATTCAGACAATCAAATATTATTTATCACTTAAAAGAAAAGAACTATATCATGAAAAGATATGGAAGAAGCTTAAAATCACACATGAAGGAAGTCAATCCAAAAGGCTAGATAATGATTCCAACTAGATTATGTTCTGGAAAATGTGAAACATTGGAGATTGTAAGCATATCAGGGATTTTGAGGGGCTGGGACAAAGGAGGGATGGATAAGCAGAGGATTTTTAGGGCTCTGCAATTACAATGGTGGGTATATGTATATCATTATCTATTTGTCTAAATCTATAGAAGGTATAGCACCAAGAGTGCACTCTAATATAAATTGTAGACTTTGTGTGGTAATTATATATTAACTGAAGTTCATCAATCATAACAAATGTAATACTCTTGAGGGAGAAATTGGTAATGAAAGATACTGTACATGTATGATAACAGGAGATATATGGGGATCTCTGTACTTCTCAATTTTGATATGAACATAAATCTTCCTTAAAATAGTCTATTAAAATAATAATAACTGTAAGGAATAAGGTTAGGATCATTAAAGTTTGATGATTCATAATGAGGAAAAGCAGAGAACACCAAGCAATCTTCTGATATCCCCATTGAACTGCTGGTTATATAACTCACTGTCAGTAACACAGACTCGGTAGCATCTCTAGGGAATGCTTTTGGGTTCTATTATACATAAAGGAAAATGTTACCTGAACTGTCCCAATGCACATTAGTCAGTTAGATGTGCTTAACACATAATTGTGAGTTGCATGTAGACAACAAATTCTTCACAGGGAAGTGCTATTGATTTCATGGATTAAGGCAAATTCATACAAGAATTATACATAGAGTAAGAGAAACAGATGAGTGAAGACAGAACACTATAGTGATATTCAAGTATTGAAAGAAGGAAAAGAAAGAATCAACAAAAGAGGGGGAAAACAATAGAATTAAAAGAAGAAAAAATCACAAAATCAAATGAAGAATTAATTAAAAAAAACAGGGTTTTGTCTATAAGTATAATTCTGGAGGAAGGAAGAGTTTTGTTCAGGACTATTTTTACCTTTAGGTATCTGGGAGACATCTGGTGGGATGTGTCTAAGAAGATAAAACTTCAGTCCTACAAATGTCAACTTTAAATGGACATTTCTAAGAACTTTTAAAACAAAATTTGATTTATATAATTGCAGTATTTAGTTCTTATAGATACTTTGCCCAGCTTCTTCTGGTTAACATCTTATAGAAGTAAGGTATAGTCATCAAATCTGAAAATTTAAGATTTGTACAATATTGCTGCAGTTTTAGAGATGTTATTCATATTTTAATTTTCCACTAGTATTCTTTCTCCTAATATCCCTTTTATGATTCAGGATGCAATCTAGGATGAAGTATTGTAGTATATACTAGTTATTTTTATTAATCTGTGTATTAGTCACACACAACTGCTCTAACAAAAATACTCAAAACTGGGAGGCTTAGGAAACAAATATTTATTATCCTTAGTTCTAGAGGCTATGAAAGAAGTCAGTGATAAAGGCCCTGGAAGATGTGATGTGTGGTAAAGGCCTGATTTCAGGTTTGTAGATGTCTATTGTCTCTTTGAATCAGGCAGATGGAGAAATATCTCATTATTTCTTCCTCTTTAATAGGAGGAAAGGGTGGAGGCTTGTATTTTATTGAGCAAAGACCCAGGGGCATGAGTCACCATTAGGGACATGGCCTGATAGCCATGGCTAAGATCATGGAAGCCAGGCTAAGATCAGCCAAGTCTCGTAGTTTCAGTAAATCATCGTGCTATGTGAAGTTCACAGTTACATTCAATTGTTAAGAATGTATTATCAATTATCAAGAAAAAAATGGAGACTCCAGGCTTTTCTTTTGTTATAAAGAAATTAGAAGCATTTTTTTTTCCTTTTTCCATATTTGAGATGCTGAGATGATAACAATGTAAAATTTAATAGTACTATGAACTAGTGAGAGAAAAATCTACCACAGCAGCAAAAGTACACAAGAGTGCTTTGGATACAACCTGGGCCTGGCAGGATCAGTTCCAATTCACTTGATCTCATTCAGCTTGCATCAAACAAACAACAACAAAAGCTACAGATTATGCCACTACAATGGAAGGACGATAGCACCACTTGATTAGCAAGAAAGACTTAATTTAGGAACCAATTTGGCAATGAAATTCTTTAGTCAAATGAAATTCAAATCTTACCCTGTAAAATTCCACTTGCTGGTTCAATGGCAGACTAACAACAAATGGCAAGTTATTCTTAAAGTCCATGAAAGCGTCCCCGAAAAATGCT
This sequence comes from Geosciurus inauris, assembly GCA_004024805.1. NCBI lineage: Eukaryota > Metazoa > Chordata > Mammalia > Rodentia > Sciuridae > Geosciurus > Geosciurus inauris. Next base: position 30,639 of record PVHX01003213.1, read on the forward strand.
AAATGCAAATGCTGGAGGAGTTAACCAGACATAAGGTTGACTTCTGGAAGCTTTAGGAATACTTTCCTAATGAGTTTAGGAATATTCTGCCTTTTACCTTCCTGTTGGTGTTGTATGCACAACCAGATTCTCAGTAGTTGATCTTTGGCTGCCATTTCTCTACTAACTATCCCTTAAACCTCTGCCTATTATCTGCTCCTGGCAAAGTGGTACCTCACCTCACTTCACTATCTGTTGCATTAATCTGCCTTTTAGTTACAGTCTTCCACTATTGTTACTTCCATTTCTTGGATTTTATTAATTCTTTTCAAATGAGAACAAATAGAAATGGGAGGAGAAAACTTTATGAGTATAAACCATTAATCAAAATTCTCAAGGATTCTGTATATGTAGTTTAGTGGTAGAGTGTATACCTAGTATATACAAGGTCCTAGTTTCTATCCCTATTGTTGCAGAAAAGCCAAAAACCAAAACAAACCAAACAAAAAAATTCTGAAGCTGGATAGTAGAGCACATGCTTAGCATGCTTGTGGCCCTGGGGTCAATACCAGCATCAATACCAACAAATAAATAAATAAATATTTTATTCTTTTAATAGGTTTAACAATCTAGTGAAAAAGCATTTGCTTGTCATATTCTGTCAAAGAAAATAAAAAGATTAACTGGATTCTAAATTTGAAAAATAGCCCCAGTTTCTAAATAAATAGGAACTTAATTTATAAAATATTAGTGCAATTATATAGAGTATCTTAACTATTTAGGAATTTGAATTTAACTAATGGTAATAGTCACTAATTATAAAATACTATATGGTGAATTATTTTTAATCATTGTAATTTATTTTAGGAGGAGTATAAAACTTACCTCTGTCACAAAGCATCCAAAATTTAAAATGTGACAATATATCTCAATTGAAGTAATGGAACAAGAAAACCAATATATTAAAACAAATACATTAGAAAGGAGATATATTCAAAATATTAAGGATTAATTATTAACATATCAACACATCAAGTTAAGAATTTTATTGAAATCATAATGGCATATATTTGATTAAGAAGAAAATATAATAAAATTAACCAACTAATTCTTTAACTTTGTATTACTTGATTAATTAATATTTATAATTGAGGATTAGGTCACTGGTCACTGCCCTATCTCATCTCCCATACACTCAGTAAAAGTATATATACATGCACACAGTGGAGTTGAAATTAATATGGTACTTATTAGTGCAGGCATATGAACCACTTGATCTATCTTTTATTATTTAACCTTACTATGATATACTACATCTGATTTTCAGTGAAATTGACAATTCAGTTCAGAGGCAATTGTGGCTTGATGGACCGTGTAACTAGCAGGCATAAAACACAAGCTATTTCAGGTTTAATCATTACGTAATTAAAAATAACCTCTTCTGGATATATGCAGCCCCTTTTATATCTGGAAAAAATTATTACCATGAATTAGCTTTATCATTTATACCTAACTAAAATGAAGAAAAGTAAAAAATTTCCTATTGATGAAATAGGGAATATTTGTCAATTTCCAGTAGAAGTCATCATTTAATCTAATTCACTGTACATTTTACCAGTTTGCAAATCTAAGGCTGAATGTCATATGGATATATTTGACAAAAACAATGATTCCATACTGAAGCTATTTAGAATTGCTTTTAATATAACTTTGTTTAAAATAAAATATTATTACATTGAGAAATTTCAGAACTAACTTTATATACTCCTTTTCATTAGTATAAAAATTCCTCATTTTTCTTTGTTTGATATCAGCTTTCCTTTTACATAGCCCAGTTTTATCTTATCTATTAAAGTTTATCTATTTTACTTGCATTTATATTTGTAAATCATCAAATATAAATTCACTTTTTGTTGCAAGGTGATTTGTAAAAATAAAAGAATAGTTATACTTGGATAAATATTGACACATTGAATTCACCTAAATCAGAATTTATATCCTAATAAGATTGTGTTAATTAAGTTTTCTTCCAAGGAAATCACAAGTCAAATTTCTTATCAAGGAGTTATTTTAGTTAATTTAGTTCCCAATGGCTATGTTTAATGACCCAGTGGCATTTCCTTTAACATTATGGGTTTAGATATTCAAGGTTAGTTTCCCAAAAGCTGTTTTTTACAATCATTCTGCATGCATCTTGAGAAGTAAAAAATAAGCATTAAGTCTGTGCTCTAAATTAACAAATGGAGCATAATTTGGAATATTCTATGAAAATGGAATTTCTAGGAAAATAAAAGAATGGTGACAAAATGATTCATGTAACTAAAACTTTTTTTATTTTTTAGTTTATTGAAACACATTTTTCACTAGTCCAGTAAAAAGGGTCCATGTCTCTGATGTCAAAGATACACAAGTTCCAAGCTCTTATTTTTTGGTACTTCATTATATTTTCATTTATAGATGACCTGGTTACTATGAGTGATATGTGAGATTCAATTTGTAATGTGCCATACATATCAAAGACAAATGAAGTGTGAATTACTCATTGTTCATCATTGTGGTTAGTGTCATAAATGTCTACTTTACACCTGAGGAGACAAGATATATATGTGTACCTGGAACCATGCTTAGTTTTCCTAGATTGTGGTGCAAAGAGTGCCCGAAAGTGTTACCAAGTGTTAAAATCCCATAGGCTACACTCAACATCTTTCATACCAATCCAATACTTTTAGTGTTACAATTTAGGTAGAACATAGGGAAAAAAATGCCCCTGTCACTGATATCATTTAATGCTATTCTAAAGATATCAAAATTGTAGAATAAATTAGATTAAAAATAAGAAAATATTAGAAAAGCAAAGAAGTCATCATTTTTTTCAGCGTTAACCTTCCTATTGCTGAATGATTCCCAAACCATTACTTGTGGGATGGCTGTTAGAACTGAGAACTTGGAGCTGGGTGCAGTGGCTCAAGCCTGTAATCCCAGCATTTAGGGAGGCTGAGACAGGAGAATCGCGAGTTCAAAGCCAGCCTCAGCAAGGGCGAGGCACTAAGCAACTCAGTGAGACCCTGTCTCTACATAAAACACAAAATAGGGCTGAGGATGTGGCTCAGTGGTTGAGTACCCCTTAGTTCAATCTCCAGTACCAAAAAAAAAAAAAGAACCGAGAACTTGGCATTTCCCTACTATAATCTCAAGATGGTAATGGTGGCTTCACAGCAGCTGACTAATCACCCTTAGGATGGACTGTGTAGAGCAAAATGGAAATTGCATCACTCATCTTCAGCAGGACTTCCGCCATGCTCATCAGTTACAAGGGAACCACAGCCCGCCCAGGTTCAATAAGGTGGAGACAGAGATTCAAGCTTCTTGACTGCTGAGATACTTAGGTCATGATGTAGGAAAATCTTGAGCATGGGAGAGATGGTTGAAATTTTCTTTAGAAAATTTCAGAAAATTTTAGAAAATTTCTAAAGAAAATTTCAGGGTATGCAAACATGATATTCTACTGGAAAAAAATCGTAATCAAAAGAATTGAAATCCTGTTAGAGTTATTATAGGGACTCAGCAATGCCACTGATATAAAATTAATGTAAACAATCCACAACCTTTCTTACTATGAAAAATCATCAATTTGTTTACATGAGGAAGAAGTATTCAATTTGTTGTAACTAAAATTAAAAATATTTATAATACATGTGATAATCACATTCTACATGTTAATTTTTATGTGTTTTCTGCAAATTAATACATCACATTCTACATAATAAAACTGAAAACACTTTAAAATATAACTTATTTTGAAGTAGAATTTCAACATATGCAGAAACAAATTAAGTTTCTGAATGGAAATGTTTATTTTTATATGAATATATGTGTTTATTTTTATTGAATATATGGTTTTTATATCTCAAAGAAATTTCAAAGGATTTTAAGTTTTCAGTGATTCAAAAATTTTAAAGTATGCATATAAAATGATATGTAAAATTAGCAAGGCTTCTTTTGAAAAAAAAATGGAAAGGGGGAAAATTTGTTGCTACCAAATAATAAGCATAAAGTTAAAATTTCATAAAATTAGAAGAAAATCAGACTCAACAGAATAAAAGAACCGTGCATACATAGATATAAATGCACATAAGAACTTAATATATTATGAAAAAGAAATTGAATATCAATAGACAAAATGAAAGATATGGCATTGTTCTTTTTAATATTTATTTTTAGTTGTAGGTGGACAGAATATCTTTATTTTATTTTTTGTGGTGCTGAGGATCAAACCCAGTGCCTCACGCATGCTAGGCGAGCACTGCGCCATAATCCCAGCCCAAGATTATGGCATTCTTTATAAAATAATGAGTTTATTTTTTGGAGTAAAAAATGTACAGATATGTAGCAAGCATTTTAAATATTAGAAATAATAAAAGCTTTAAAATTAAATCAAATATACAAATATAGAGAAGTTAACATAATAATAGAAATATAATAGAATATTGCAATATACCAAAATATATGCTGCAGGGGTAATTGCTATCTTATAGACTTAGTTAAAGAAACTATTGATAATTTTTAAAAATAGATACAAGAAAAAGATGTTAGTAAAATTAAAATGCCACACAGAGACAGAAAGAGAAAAATAAAAAAAAATAGGAATGTTTAACATCAAAATAAGCTTTAAAACAACACAGAAAAGAGAAATACACTAAATATTGGCATAATTACAAATAGAAAGTTTACAAGAGAAATACAAATATTTTGAGTCAAAACATTTTATATATTAGCATTACACATTTTACCATTGCTCTTGTAGCAAACTGACAGTGCCAAAAATAATTTATAAAACAGTTTGATCAAATACAAAACAGTGATTTTTTTAAATCTCTACCTATGGAAATTATAAATAAGTATATCCTTTTAAAATGGTTAACAATATATTAAAATAAATGTGTTCTTTGGGTAACTAATTTCTGTCTCAGGAAATCATCCAAATAGAATAAATTGGTTGTACAAAGATAATTTTCAAAAATTTTCTCTTAAACATGAGTGAACATTAGAATCACCTGGGAAGCTTTAAAATTGTTGATGCTTGAATTTCTAATTTGACTGGGCTGTTCCTAGCATTAAGGACTTGTAAGAATTCTCATGTGAATCTGATTCAGAGTCAAGGTAGAGAATGATTAATCTGAAAATATGTTCAATAAAGTCTTATTTATACTAATGGGTGATTTTAACATGAACTTAATCCTGGGAGAATGGTTAACTGTGGTGAAGTATTAACATGCTGAAAACTTTCAAAAATTAAAACATAACATCATTGAGAATTACTATAAATTATTTTAAATTCATATATTAATTTAGAAATAGTTGCCATCTTTATAGGATTCAATATTTCCATATAGTTACATGGTTTGCCATTCCATTTACTTACCTCCTTATATATATCAAAAAATTGCATATATTTCTTTCTATATCTTCCAGTTATTATTAAGAAAAGTTATTGCAATTGACAAATAATTTGCATATTACTAAATTTTCAACAATTCTTTCCATTGATGTTATTGTGTGATTATATTGTTTAATTCTCTTCCTTACTTATTTGTCTGAAATTTTTAAGAAACTTTAGTTTAGATGATCAATAGAGTTGGTAGGTATGGTTTTGTAAACAAATACATTTTAAACAAATATATATTTCACATTTTGAAAGGAACTTTACCATGAATTTAAAAATTGATCCATATTATTGAAGACTTGTTAGAAACTGATCTGTGTTGATTATCTGATATGATACTTAGCATATGCAAATTTCCTAAACTCATTCAGCCTTTGTTACTACAGTTAAAAAGTACTTGGTATGATGGATAATTATTCCAATTTTTTTTAGATTTAACATGCTGATAGTTGTTTTAAGAAAATTGTACCATCTATCTTAATAAATAAAATCCTCTATAAAATTGTCATTTTGGCTAAGTTCATATTTTTATCAAAAATCACAATTTTGTTGTTGACATAATTTTAATATTCAGTTTGAGAAAAAGTGAAAAGTATTTCCTTTTTACTCATCTTTCCAAAGATTCTATGATGACTTTCAAGCATCTGTACCCTTGATTCAGAAGAAAATGGTTACCCAATGACCCTTGGATGCTTCTTTGACAGTTTTAGGACTGAACCATATCACTAAAGGCCGCATGGACCTGGTCCTTATGGAATACTTTGTTGAGTTTTCAATCGTACACCTCCTGATTTTCTGACTATTGCAGGCTAGACCTCTTCACTTCTCTTGTCCACTTTTGACAGTAAGATGGATGTTTCCAATATATTGTCTGTGCTGGGTGCCTCTATCATTGCTGTACTATTTTTTAAATTTTCTCTTTCAATAATACAATCCATGCACACAACACCTGAAATTTGTCTAAATTCAAAGGAGCTGGTAATTTGGTTCATCTGCAAATGGATTATATACATATCCCTAAGGTAACAAACAAACAAAGAACAACAAAAACTTTTACTTAAGCAAACATGAGTATTTTTGCACAATTACAATATTCAAAACTAGTCTGTATGAGACAACTAAAAATATACTTTCTTTTAATAATGAAAATAATGCATAGCATGATCAACATGAGTATGGTCAAACCATAAAACATTGTCCTCCACAAAAAGAGTGCAGTTGATTTATTTTTACAAATATGCTCAGATGAATTCAGAGGTTGGTTAAAATAGTGGGGTTTTTTTTCCTCTTGGAAGAAAACTTTTTTTTTTCTTTGTTTCATTGTCTTCTTGTTCAAATTGAAAGACTGCAGTAACCATGGGACATCTGAAGTCCCTCCCATTAACCCTTCCCCTCTTTTATTCTTTTCCATTGCTATTCCCATTTTTTTGTCTTTTATAATTGTCATCCTGTATTTATTTTAATATGAAGTTGAGATCATGTTTTTCTAGTAAAATACTTTAAAACAGAATTAACCTGTTGCCTGGCTTCAGATTCTGCCTTATTCCTGGAATTTCCTATGATAACACATTTGCAGCACACTGTTGGAATCTAAAACTAATCTTAAATACTTTGCATAACTGGAAACAATTCATGAGATATTTTTATTTACTATGTAGGTTGAAATACAGCATTTTTTTTCAGATTCTTTTTTTTTTTTTGTACCAGAGATTGAACCCTGAGGTGCTTACCATGAGTCATATCCCTAATCTTTTTTATTTTTATCTGGAAACAGAGTCTCACTAAGTTGCTTAGGGCCTCACTAAATTGCTGAGTCTGGCTTTGAACTTGTTATCCTCCTGCCTCAGCCTCCCAAGTTGCTGGGATTACAAGCATGTGCCATTCATTGTGCCTAGCCAGATTCTAACTGGGAAAGTGAAGCTGAAGAATATTAAGAACCTGTGGATAGTTCATTACTCAGTATCAATTTTAGCCTTTCCAGTAAAGTAAAATTGTTATTGGATATTATTGTAAGTGATTCCTCACAATAAAAGCAAGGTGAAATGGAAATCACAACACTTTATATATATATATATAGAATACTAGCATGGTATCAGGGGCATTTATATATATATATATATATATATACATTTATATATATATACATATATATATATATAGAATACTAGCATGGTATCAGGGGCATTTTGATCATAATAAGAAAAGTACAGTCATATTTGGTGAAAGGATTTGATCAAACTCATTTATTTAACCTCAGTTTGGAGTACAAAAAATAAAAAATTTGATCAGTTTTAATGCTGTTTTTATCCCTATCAATTATCTTATATCTTTCAAGTTTTTGAGTCAGTCTTTTACCAGATTTAGAACATATTCCTTTGCTCTGTGAGTTGACAAAGTCTGTGTGTTTCCACAATTTTGTATTATATTCTATTTCTTTAAATATTCTCTCTAAATACCATTTCTCATTTATGCTAAGATAATGGAAATTATTCATAGCAAATGCTGTTAAGAAGTAAGTGGAATGAATGCTTCATTAATAGTAATTCTATTGTAACATTTTAAAAAGATGGAAGAACATAAGTGCAATTTATAATTATCTTAAAACTGTATATCTCACAAAATGAGGAACAATTGGAGAAATAAAACTTAAAATGCAGAATGATTACACTAGATTTTTAAAAAATACTCTTTTAGTTTCAGATTGCTGTTGCAACAAATTATCACAAACTAAATAGCATAATTCAACATAGATTTATTATCTTACATTTCTCAAAGTCAAAATCTAAAATTGATCTTATGGACCAAAATCAAGAATCAGCAGATTAATAACAGCCAACATATACTAACTGCTACCTGCTTGAATTGGACCAACAGCTGTCAAGCTGCTGAGAGAGCTGAATCCCAAATCAGAGAATCAATGATCAGTAGAAGCACAGGAAGTGTGTGCTTTCCTTTCCTTTCCTCCTTCCTCCCTCCCTCTCTCTTTCTCTCTCTCTCTCTGTTTCTTTCTTTCTTTTCTTTCTTTCTCTCTCTCTCTCTCTCAGAAACATAAGAGAGTTTTGGGGGGGAAATGAGTAATATTCAACACCCAAACCTAGCGTGCCTGGCATCATGTTGGGGATGAAAGCCTACTTCCAGAGGTTCAAGGTGGGGATGGGGAATATTGATGGAAATCATAAAAATCTCAAGAACTTCTGACATCATCATCAGACAGATTCCCAGTGGCTGTTACTAATCTGCTGTTTTTGTCTTATTTTTTCATTTTTTGTAATCTTCAATAAATTGTCACATATGATATGACCCATATAAACTGATTGTGTCTCTTAGGACATCATTTAATAAATAATATATGAGAAAACATATGTGTATGGGGTGATAGGCTGAATATGCCCTCCCCTTCCAGAGATGTCTATATCCCAATGTGAATGTCACCTTACATGACCAAAGAGATCCAAGGTGGATCTGGTTCCTAATTCTAACTGCCTTGAGAAGAAAGTACAATCCTGGTGACCAGCATGACTCAGGATCATTTTGAAAGGTGCACCCTTGTATGCATGTGGGAACCGAGATCCAACATCCATTCATTATAAGATTTCTAGAGAAAATAGAGATTGAAGGAACTTATTTCAGTGTTGTAAAAACTGCATATGACAAACCCAAAGCTAACATCATACTGAATGAGCAGAAAACTGAATGGAGAAAAACTGAAAGCTTTAATCATAAAATCAGGAACAAGAAAAGGATGTCCATTCTCACCACTCCTATTCAATATAATTTTGAAACTCTCTAGTCAAAACAATCAGGAAAAAGGAAATTAGAAGTGTACAAATAAAAAAAGAAGTCTAATCAACTGTGTACTGGACATGATGCTATATTTAGAAAACCCCAAAATCTCCACCACATACAAAAATAAATAGCTTTCCTATATTTCAATAATGGTTTGCTGAGAAAGACCTAAGAAAACTATCTTATTTACTATAGTCTCTTACAAGTAAAATAAAATACTTGAGAATCAATGTAATCAAGCAGATGAAAGACGTCTACAATGAAAACTATAGAACTTGGAGAAAAAATTATTGAAGAAGACCTTAGAAGACTCAAAGACCTCCCATGTTCTTGGATAAAAATTAATATTGTCAAAATAGCAATATTATCAAAAGTATTTTACAGATTCAAGTATTTTACAGATTCTATCAAATACCAATAATATTCTTCACAGAATTAGAAAACAATTTTAAAATTTATGTGGAAAAAATAAATGACCTAGAATAACCAAAGCAATATTTAGTAATAAGAGTAGAGCTGGTAGCATCACAATACCTGATCTCAAAATATTAGAGAGCTAAATTTAAAAAAAAAAATCAGTGTGGCATTGGCATTAAAACAGACATGAAAACCAATGAACTACAATAGAATTGAGGGAAACAAATCCACATAGTCATTTTACCCTTGACAAAATTGCCAAAACATGCATTGGAGAAAAGTTAAGCTTTTCAATTAATTGTACTGGGAAAATTGTATATCCATATGCATCTCTCACTCTGCATGAAACTCAATTCAAAGTGGATCAAAGACCTAGGGATTAGACCAGAAACATTGTATTTACCTGAAGAAAACATAGTGTCAATGCTACATCATATTGATACAGACACTGAGTTTCTTAATAAGACTCCTAAAGCTCAAGAAATAAAACCAAGAATTAACATGTGGCATGGCTTCAAATTAATAAACCCTGCACAGCAAAGGAAATATTAAGAATATGAAGATAGAGTCTATAGAATGAGAGAAAATCTTGCCAGTTACTCTTCTGATAGGAGATTAATATCCAGAATATATACACACACACATATATATATGTATATGTGTATATATTCTCGATATTAAGAAACTTAACCCAAAGAAGAAATGACTCAATAAATAAAGAGGCAATTGAGCTAAACCAATATTCCTCAAAAAATAAATGTAAATTACGAACAAATAGTTAAAAATCGTTCAACATCCTTAGTAATAAGGGAAATGCAAATCAGAATTGTACTGAGATATCATCTCACTCCATTTAGGATAGTAATCATTAAAAACTATGAAGAATAATAAATGCTGGCAAGAATGTGAGGGGAAAAGTACATTTATTCATTGTTATTGTGTTTGCAAAGTAGTACAGGCACTTTGGAAACTGTGGATATTTCTCATAAGAACAGGAATAGAACCACCACATAACGCAGCTATCTCACTCTTCTGATATTTATCCAAAAGAACTAAAACCATACTATAGCTATACAAGCACATCAATGTTTATACCAGCACAATTCACAATCACCAAGTTATGGAAACAGCCTAGGTGTTATTCAATAGACAATTGGATAAAGAAAATATTATATATATGCACAATGGAGTTTTACTTAGCCATAAAGAAGAATTAAATTATGTCATTTACTGGTAAATGGATGGAACTGAAGAATATTATGCTGAGTAAAATAAGCCAGACTCAGGAAGTCAAGGGTCAAATATTTTCTCTTTTGTGCAGAAGCTAGAGAAAAATAAGGAAACAAAAAGGGGGCTATCTCATTGAAATCCAAAGGAGAATAGTGAAGTAGAGGAAGGGAATGAGATATAGGTAATTGAAAGAAGAGGAACTACAGAATGAAATTAACCAAATGATGCCATGTGTATGCATGGAAATACTACAATAAATTTGCCTTTTAAGTATAACAATAATGCACCAATTAAAAAATAAAATGAAAATATTTAAAAATTGTAATTATCTAATGAACAGTTTAAACTAAATGAAAAAATCAAACATATTTGCAAACCTTGATTTCAAATATTTAGCATTTTTGTTACTTCATGTTTTATTTGCTCTTGATATGGCTTTAGACATTCAATTTACCTTTAAGTGTGTATGTACCCTAAGAAAAATTACTGTTTCTATTTTGGTCCAATTTAGTGAGACTAAATTAAGCATTTACAAAATACTTAATATTAGTAAACACATGATCCATGTATTAACATTAATTTGTAAATACAAATTCTTGTATTATCTTTAATTATTTCCTTTGCTGTGCCGGGTTTAATAATTTGAAACCACACCACGTGTTGAGTCTTGGTTTTATTTCTTGAGCTTTAGGAATCTTATAAGAAAGTCAGTGCCTTCATCAATATGGTGGAGTATTGACCCTCTGTTTTGTTAAAGCAGTTGCAGTGTTTCTGGTCTAATGCCTAGGTCTTTGATTCACTTTGAGTTGATTTTCATACAGGGTGAAAGATGCATACGGATATCAGGTTTTCCCAGTACTGTTAGTTAAAAAGGGCATCTCTTCTCCAACGCACATTAGTGTCATCTTTACCTAACAAGTGGATAGAATCTAAATCCATAATGAATGTGCATTAATTTAATCAAATGTGTAAGCAGAGAGTGTATCTTGTTTGTTATTGATTTGCTAGTATTTTAACATATTTCTTAAATTTCATTCTTTTAGAAGCAGTCATGGTACTTCAAGTGATCTATATTATTATAGATTTACTTCTTATTAATTCACTATTCAGCATTCAATGGAATGCCTTGTACATCCAAAATATTCAGATATCTGCTGAGATAGTAAACCATGAGACAATGAATCCCCCAAGGCAGTTAGTTCTCTGCCTCCCTGTTTTCTTCATGCTGTGTTCATGTCAGTTCATGTCAACTACTGCCTGCAACTTAGTTGTTGAATAAAGGATACTGTCTGATGATAATTCTGCAAGATCTCTTATCTCAGATCTTATGTATTATTCATTTACTACTAAACTTTTTTGAACACCATATTAATGAATGTGTAACTATCTCTTTGACAGAAGGCATTTTTACTAGACAAAGCAATGACATAACTTAAGGATTTCAATATAAATGATGTGTTTAATTTAAACTGGTTAAAGCAGCTATTATTTATTTATTATTGATCATAGTTCTGAGCAAAGATATCTCAATCCTTTTGTAATAATAAGCCATGCTTTTCTAAAAAGTACTGCTGAAGTTTCAATGCATAACCAAAGTATTTAGGTTTCTGAATGTCATTTTAACTTTCAAACTACAAAGTCAAAACAAATATAAAATTCAGAGAGGATGTCAATGTCCACATTGTATTCTGGTTCTTAGTACAAATAATAACTATCACATTTTCATTTTCAATTATTAAGCAAGATATTTTACTACTACTGACATTAATGGCAAATAAAACTTTGTCAGTACATGCTGTTACTATATACAGAATCTTCTTGTAAGTGAAGAAATAATAGTATCAGAAAAATTTGATGGATAATCTTGTTTATAATTATAAGCCACAGTTGTCAATGTGGCAGTTAATGTTAGCCATCTATTCAACAGGTCTATGTAATACTGCTATGATTTGGATCTGAGGTGTTTCCTTAAAGCTCCTGTGTTAATGCAGGAATGTTCATAAATGAGATGGTTAGATTATGATAGCTGTGACCTAATCAGTCCTTCCCAGTTTGAATGGACTGTGTGGTATCTGTAGTCATGTGGGACATGGCTGAAGGAAATGGGTCACTGGGGACAGACCCTGAAAGAATACATATTCACTGTGGTCCCTTCCTCTCTCTGTTTCCTGGCTTCTATAAACAGTAGCACTTCTATAGTAGTAGTAGTAGTACTTCTTCACCACACCTTTCAAGCATGATGTTTTGCCTCACTTTGGGCCTGCAGCAGTGGAGTCATTTCATCATGAATTAAACTTCTGAAACTGCAAGCCAAAATTAATTTTCCCTCCTATAAGTTGTTCTGGTTAGGTATTTTGGTCAGTGACATAAATCTGGCTTTTGTTAATACTTAGAAACCCAGCAAAACATTGATTTTGGTTGCATATGTAGGGTTATTTCTAGAGAAAACCCATATAAGCCTTAGTGAACATTGAGGAAGCTCTACGCCAATGTTGGCGGGCACCCTGGCTCAAGCTCAGAGAGAACAAAAACTGAGAAAATATGAATGTGCCTATAAATCTCCTGGAGCTGGGATATACTCTTCCCAGCTTTTGGACTCCAGAATGTATACCAGAAGCCCCCTCAGGTTCTTAGGCCTTTGGTCTTGAACTGAAAGCAACATCATTACTTACCCTGGTTCTAAGGCCATAGGACATACACTGAGACATACTATGAGTGTTCAGTGTCTCCTGCTTGACCACCTGTCATGGAACTTCTCAGCTTTCATAGTCATGTAAATCAATTCCCCTAATAAATAAAAAGATGAATATATTCCATATGAATAGACATACATTGGCTCTGTCTCTCTGGAAAACCCTAATATTAGCCATAATGCTTGTAGAGTTTAATACATTGTCAAAGCATACCCTTGAAGACAGAAAAGCAGAGTGCACTTAAATGCATCAAACTAAGTAAATAAACAGAAATTAATGTGGTCAACATCCTAGCTTAGTAGAATAGAATGTCTTGAATCATATTATTAATTGAGTAATATAAAACAATGGATCTCTTAGTTAAATAGTAATTAATATGTGAATTTAAACCAACATTCTTCAACTCTGCTGCAGAGAATTCAATCTGTATATATATGAGAGTAGAGAACAAATTGTATATAACAATTTCTCCTTAAAATAAATTTTTGCAGACTAAAGATTTTAGGTTCTTGTTATATGTCCAAGAAAACATAAGTAAATAAAAATGAAATGAATATATAACAAGTGCTTTGAGAAGTGAGAAAGTACAGATTTTATCTGTTCATGGAAATATTTAGTGAATTTATTACTTTGTGATATTTTCCAATATGGTTGACTTTGAATTTAGCTGCATACACAGTTTATCAATTATCCAACATACTTGAAAATTAGTTAAGATTTTTAAGAACAATTTCAGGAGAAAAAATCATTTTATAGAATACTTTGTCATTAGTTTATAGATACTTATTATATATATTTTACTAGGTTAGAAATAATAATACATGAAACTGACAATTATGAGAAATGAATTTATGGAATTTTTCACCTGAAAAGTGGTATTCTTATTTTGTCTGTTATTGATGCAATAATAATAGGCTGTGAAATGGGAAATTCTCTCTTCAAATGTTTGCTTTTCCAGCATAATAAATATATGGCTTTTAACCCTTATAAATAAAATCAAACCTGTTAAATCTTAATGTACCTTGTATACATAATGTTAAGAGGAAAGCAAGTTGAATGGAGGATCAAAGTGTAACAATGAGATATTAAAAATGTTGTCATGTCCTGGGTAAATCATTTCAATGACATTGTGCAGGCATATAGCGACATCACTGATGCTTCTGAAGCTTGTTGTCAAGTGGTAGTGGGGAAATAAACTGTTTTGGAAGGATAAGTCCTTTGGTAATCACATTATACATACAATATCATTAGTTAAGTTACTTTAAAATAAACTGGTATTATAATCACCATTTAACAGATGAAGAAAGAAATGTTCTGAAATAAAAAGCAACTTGGACAAGATACTAATGCAGATATTTAAGGCACCCACATTGGCTTTATAATAATCTTGAACTTATTTATGACTCTTAGGTTGTAAGGGTCTTATATACAAATTGATCCAGCTTACATAAAAGAGTGTATTGGTTTAAATAATTATAACCAAGAGTTGTGGTTAGGAGATCAAACCAGATGGCTGAGTCTCCTTTTCTCTTGAATATTTATCCACTTTTCCCAGAATGTTTTATACTCTCAGTCCTCCTTGCCCATGAGACTCAGAGAAGTACACCAGATGATGCTGCCAGAAGACAAGCCCAGCTCAAAGCTGATCCCTGCTGTCTGTCAAATCTGTTTTCTTCTTGTGTATGACTATTCTTCCACCATGTGACCAGAAGCATGTGTCATGATAGTTTGAATAAACAACAACAACAAAAATACTTGTCTAAGAAAAAGGATATTGATCTGATCAGAACCTATAAAACTATAAACAAAAAATACATTCATTTCTTGCCTGCCTGGTAATGTGCACACATGGACAGGCACATCAATATCTTTCTGTATAAAAGACAATTTATATCCGTTCCTTAAAATTACAACACAAAAAATTGCATGTGATAATGAGCACACCTACCTACTTCAAAGCCATAGTCAGCCACTAGAGTTAAATATATGTTTAAAATTTTTACACATTTTCTATTTCTCTTAATCTGAACTTCACGTGGTCTCATGTTGTTTCATGCATAACTTTGAAATCTATGAATCAAAACAAAAATTTACTTATTTCTAACATACTCATTTTAAAACAGTATATAAAATGTAGGAGGTCTTCAAAGAATACTGCCATTTAGAAAAGTAAGAAATGTGAAGGGAATTATAGTGAGCTCCAACCCAAACTTATATAAAATCATTCCTTCTTGAATTAATTGATTCACTGGACACAAAGTTATAGAAAACATGGCAAAAATCTCTGACCTCCACTTGCATAAATCACATAGAAGTGATGAGTCATGCAAACCATGAAATATGTGATTCAGAATTTATCATGTAACTCTAAACATGCTAATGAAGTTGAAAATGTCTGCTCTGTACAGGTAACGTTTCAAGAATATGGTGGTAAAATGCTCAAGAACCAGGAAAATGGGTTAATTAAAAAAGTAACTAGGAGAACATAGATGGCTGGAGAACATTATTTTCTCAGACTCAGGGAGAAATCATTTTCCTAGGGTACTTTTATGTTTGTTTATTTTTAAAAAGTGTCACCCTGAGCAAGATAGGAATGGACTAGGAATGGACTAGCCAATATCTTTCTCTTTAGGCTTAAAAAATAGCCTAAACCCTTTTTCAGTTTAGTCAGCTAACTGAAAATGCTTAAATTATGTGTACTATGGAGAAAGTATATACATACAAGATGGTGCAGTATAAGTAGAAAAAAAATATCCTGGGATATTTTTACACTCAACTATTTACACTCGTACGCAAGAATATTCAAACACATTATACTCTATGTGTATAAAGTACACCTTTAACCCTTTAATGATGAACACCTTTAAGACTTTCTGTTTTATAATCTAGTCTCTGACAATCAAAAAAGTATGAGCCTTGCAATGCAACGAATAAAATTAAATAAATAAAACTAAATTCATGAATATATAAGGACTTAGAATATGATAAATTAGCATTAAAATAATTCTAAACAAGTGATTTAAGAATTCTATTAAAGAGAAGCCTATGGGCATTATTTTAAACACGTGTGACACACATAAGACTCATTTCCTTGTATTTAAAAAGGTTTTCAATGAAAACTAGAAAATTTGGTACATAAGTGGAATATAAATAAGTAGTTTACAGATCATCAAGAATATGTCAGATAATAAGCCTGAAAATTGATATACAACATACAAAGCAAACATAAGAATCAAAATATCAAAAACATTAAATAGTGTATTTGTCAGTTTGGGAAAGATTAACAATTATGACAATATGCAGAGTTGGAAAGAATTTAAATACAAACAAACAATAAACCCCACAACCCACTGTTTACTTATTTAGATTTAAAATCTGCCACAATTTTATGTCTCTCTTATGTTTTTACTGCTTTTTAATTTGTTTTTTTGTTTGTTTGTTTGTTTTTGGAGTTTTTTTTTTTTGATACTGGAGATTGAACTCAGGGCACTCAAACACTGAGCCACATCCCCAGCCCTATATTGTGTTTTATGTAGAGACAGGGTCTGACTGAGTTGCTTAGCGCCTCGCCCTTGCTGAGGCTGGCTTTGAACTTGCGATTCTCCTGTCTCAGCCTCCCTAAGTGCTGGGATTACAGGCTCGTGCCACTACACCCGGCTTTCTTTGTTTTATTGTTTACTTAATATTGATGTTTGTTCTACTTCCTAGAATGTGGGCTACTAACCATGGGAAAAAAAATGTTGAATACTCATCCATGACCCATAGGTTTTTACCACTAAAAATGAAGTCAATTTATCTTCTCTGGTTGCTTAAATTATCCTAAAGGTGTTTCAGTGACCTCGTTCCACATAAGTCTGTATTATTCAAATTTCTACTGCTTTTCCTGTTATAGATAGCAAAGGAGAGAATCCAGGCTGAGAGTAAGAGATAATGTGTAACTGTGAAATTTTAAGTGGTACACTGCTAGTGATCCCTTGACAAAAATTTGCATGATGTATTTTTAAATTACCATAGATGTAAATCTTAGGAAGGAGAGGAAATAATTCAAAGTGATTTTTGAAATAAGTTATTTTGATTAATTCTTTAATTGTTCAAAATGACTTATATTACAACATGGTTTATAAACAATACTTGCTCCAATTCACATTTCTGGAGGAGGTCCTTAAATGCTCTTTCTGTTGTTTTATATTTTTTCTGTGATATATTATTGATGTCATGAAAGATATTGGTAGACAATTTTCAAAGGACATTTTATGTTTCTTTGTATCTTATGAGAAAAGACACTGATTTCCCTTTATCCTGTCTCCTTCTTCAAGGATATTTGCAGTTAACAGCCTTGGAATCAATTGAGAAATGCAAAGATAAGTTTGTTCTCCAGTATGACAAATATAACATCACACTCCAAGACAGAGTTTCAGAGGCTTAGTCTCTAATATTAAAGGCTTGGGTTCATAGGATTGGAGTCTCTTTCAGATGTAACTAATACACATGAAAGTATAACCTAACCTTGTTTATGTCATGCAATGAAATCAGTCATGGAGTGAGTGAGGGATCAGTGAAAATTCTGGCACTGAACTACTGCTATGTCTGTATTAATCTGTCTTTTTTTTTTCTCCTAGTCCATGAGATTTGTATCTCCTTCTTCGATTCATGAAGTAAATTAGTTGGTTAGCTTGCTAGAAGAACAAAATCTTCAACATTTCATATTTCTTTCTTTCTTCCTTTCTTTTCCCTGGTACTGGGAATTTAACTCAGGGGCACTTGACCACTGAGCCACATCCTAGCCTTATTTTGTATTTCATACAGAGACAGAGTCTCATTGAGTTACTTAGCGCCTCACTTTTGCTGAGGCTGGCTTTGAACTCGAGATCCTCCTGCCTCAGCCTCCAGAGTTGCTGGGATTACAGGCCTGAGCTACTGCACCCAGACATTTCACAGTTCTTGACTGTTTATGTGATACTGATGGCAAGTTGACAGTGCTTTATGAGCAAGGGAAAATGAGGCTTCCTGGTTGGGCTGATTAAAGAAACTAAAGTCCATGGTAAATATGTTCACCTATCGTACTACCAAGTGGACAGTAAGGGTTCCTCCACTGTATTGTCTGTTAACAAGGAGGACTTGGGTAGGTGAGTGCAACTTTGGAGTTACCAGTTGCCTAGTATGCTATGTGGTAGACATCATCAAGTCTGTGTACTTAGCAGGCCCCAATTGTAATCAATATTTTCTTTCCAGGGATGCCATAAATGCCCTCTAAATTTTACTATTTGTGTGCAAAGCATGAATTAATTTGCCTCTCACTTTTCCATCCCCTTCAAATAAAACAACTGGCAAATAATGTACCTTAGGGATACAGGAAGAAACCTTGAAGTGCCAAAGGAAATACCAACAACAGATCATGATCATGTAGCATTCGGAGGACAGCAGACATCTCTCAAAAATGAAGCCAATCTTGATATTGGTGGAGTTTCCTAGAGAGATAAATAATTGATTTCTTAAGCACACATTGTTGGTGGTTTTCACTATGATGAAAATCATGCAATTAGAAAAACATGGTATGATATGTTCTGCTGAATTTATCTGAAATAAAAAGACACTAGGGTATCCCTGGAAGGTCTTCGATACACATAAAATCCCAGAACATGGTAGTTGCAGGATACAGAACTGCTCTAAATTCCCTCCTGGTTGGTCAAAATAGAGGCTTGACAATCAAGAACATATCCTTCTCTTCCTGGATTATTGCCTAGGATCAAATAGAAAGATTGACTTAGAAACTTAAAGAGAAAGGCACTTGGATGTCTAAGACTGATCCTGATAGTTCTTGAGATATTTCACCTGGTTGGTTGCAGAAACTTTACAGCAAAGAGGAAGTAAATATTTCAGATTAGAGTTATCCTCCTACTTGGACTCCTGATTAAAGTAGGATTAATTAAATGTTTAAGATACATTAAGTGGATTTGGTACCAGCACTGCTAAAGAAGTAGTGGACTCATGAGAAATTCTCCAGAGCCAAAACTGCATAGAAACAAGAGGTAGAAATTACTGGGAGAAAATTCTCCATAGTCTGTCATGTCTGTGCACCTTTGCGAGTGAGATTGAAAAGAAGCCTGTGCTGTTTAGGTCACAACCTTCTGTAAGGTATTCACTAAAAAGAACATGCAATTGTAAAATGCATCATTTGCAAATCAGAAATACCTCTCAAAGACCAGAGACCATTATAAGGATGTAATTATCAAAAGAATGAGACCACTGTCTTCAAGACTGCAAGGGAAAATACAGTTCTAATTCTGATAATTGCCAGGTAACAAAAGTAGTTGATTTAATCTCATTTACTTTAAGTAACTCTTTGAGTTAGACACAGTGGTACAGGCTTGTTATCCCAGAGGTCCTGGAGGCTGAAGCAGGAGGATCACAAGTTCAAAGCCAGCCTCAGCAACTGCAAGGTGCTAAGCAACTCAGTGAGACCCTGTCTCTAAATAAAAAATACAAAATAGGGCTGGGATTGTGGCCCTGTAGTCAAGTGCCCCAGAGTTCAATCTTGGGTACTCTAAAAAATAAAAACAAACAAACAAATAAATGAATAAATAACTCTTTGTACTATTTATTTCTCTGACTCTGGTGAGCCCCTGTTTCCTACCTCCTTCTAATATACTCAAACAAGAATGGAGCCAAGCTTTCCCCTCAGTGAAGTAACTGCTTCATTTCTAACTGCTGTATAAGATATTTTACAGAACATGTTGCCTTAAAATTTGACCTAAGAATGACCTTAAACTGGACAAAATTAAAAGTTACCAAATAATGGTATGTTAGATTCAGGGCAGGGAACTTCATGGATATTTAAGAGCCAGAGGAGCTGATTATGAAATTATGACATAGGATTGAAACACACTCAAAGAAACAACTGGGTCCAATCAAGACACAAGACATGATTAAACCCACTTCTGCCAAAAGCTTTAATGCCCTTCTTTGCTGGACAATCAGTGGGAAAGATTTGAAGGTTTCTCCTGTCTCTTTGTCAGTTAACTCTTTTTTTTTTAAATATTTTCTTAGTTGTTGATGGATCTTTATTGTATTCATTTATTATTTATATGTGGTGCTGAGGATCGAACCCAGGGCCTCACGCATGCTAGGCAAGCACTCTACCACTGAGCTACAGCCCCAGCCCTGTCAGTTAACTCTTAATAAACTTCTTTCCATACACAAAACCTGGTGTCATAGAATTGGCTACTAAGGGCATTGGGCAGCAAGTATTTGATTTATGCTAGGGATATTTCATTCTACATTTTTTATTCCAAAGATGTTTATATAGTGAATGACCTAGGAATATTGTGTCCTGTCCACACTCTTGCACTATTTTATCCCAGAGCAAACAGTAGGTTTGTTTACTGTCCTGTATGACAAAGAAAATATCGTTCTCTGGCCGGGTGCGGTGACACATGCCTGTAATTCCAGCACTTTGGGAGGCTGAGACAGGAGGATCGCGAGTTCAAGACCAGCCTCAGGAACGGCGAGGTGCTAAGCAACTCAGTGAGACCTTATGTCTAAATAATACACAAAATAGGGCTGGGAAAGTGGCTCAGTGGTTAAGTGCCCCCGAGTTCAATCCCTGGTAACAAAAAAAGAACAAAGAAAAAAGAAAAAGAAAAAGAAAGAAAGAAAATATCTTCCTCTGGACAAAAGTCAGTTATATTTATTGACCCTTAAAAATGACTTGATTTCCTTAAAACGTTGGTTCTCCTCTAAAACACAAACTACTGCATGTATAAACATTACCTAATTCTGTTTGCATCACTGTGGGTGTTGAAACTTAGGAAACTGCCACAAATGCCCATTCTCTAGCTAATGCTATTGCTCTCAATAGCAATCTGCTCTTTGTCTCTGACCCAGAAGTCTTATCTCTTCTTTTAGCATACATAAAGCTATGCCAAATCAAATCATTAGCTTGCATGTAGGGAAATTTCCCAGCCTTTGACAATTTTTTGATAGAGAATATTGCTGATGAACCATAAAATGATTCATTAAATTTTAGCTAAACGTATACTTGATATTTCAGATTTAAGGAGTAATTCTGAGCATCAAGAAATACATTCCAGTTTGACATTAAAAAGTTCAAAGATGGCTTACGTGATATTTACCAAAATCCTTATGGTAAAAAATGTCCACCATTAATTTTTGTTTATTTTTCTCATGCTAGGGATTGAAACCAGGGTCTCACACATGAAAGCAAGTGCTCTTTCACTAAGCTATTCCCCAGCCCTCCACTATTAATTTTTATCATTGTCTTAAAATCTGAAACATGGAGAAAATAAATTGTTTTCTCCTCCTTGCCCTCTCCATGTGGACCTAACCAGCTTCAACATTGTAATTCCAAATATGGCTCTGTACACTACAAACCACAAAAACGTCTGCTCCTAGGAATGATAGCAAATGCAAGGAAATGGAAATGACCCATAGAGTGATAAAATAATAAATAAATTAATTAATTAATTAAAAGATTTTTGTTTTGAACATTATACAGTACATATATACATACATATATATGTATGTGTATGTGTGTGTGTGTGTTGTGTGTATGAAGAGAGAGAGAGAGAGAAACTCATAATATGTACAATCTGTATATAGCAGTTAAAAATATAAAAA
Source organism: Geosciurus inauris (assembly GCA_004024805.1). Taxonomy (NCBI): domain Eukaryota; kingdom Metazoa; phylum Chordata; class Mammalia; order Rodentia; family Sciuridae; genus Geosciurus; species Geosciurus inauris. The sequence continues at coordinate 52,824 of PVHX01003213.1, forward strand.
TTTTTCCTTAAAGAACTTTTTAGGTGACATCATTTAAGGTTAAGGCAGATAAACAGAGGAAATAAAGTCCTTAAAAAAGAATGAACATGAACATTTTGAGAAAAAGATTGAAACCAGCAGAGTGTAGTACAAAGAAGAGAAGCAATGATACATAAAAAAAATTGCTGCTGGTGTTCAGCAGGGTCAAATACTGCAGAAAGGACGATTACCATAAGAACTCTAAGGAGGCCAATGAGTTTGGCAATTAGGAGGTCATTGATGACATTTAATCTTACCAGTCCCCACATAAGTCAGTTAATGAAGACAAAGCTCTCTGGCCCCCCAGTGTATCATAATATCAGCCCTACGATGAATGACATTATCCACAGGGTAACACTTAATGATGAATAGTATTGTGATTAAATTGCTATAGAATACCAATGGGAATGTTCATTGCAACCCTTTAAATACCAACAGCACGATTAATACTCCAGAACAGACATGCAAGAAATAGATAGTGGTTTGCCACTTATATCACTGTCAAACTTTATGTCACCCTTGAGGGCTTATTGATGTAAAATGAAGTGCATTTATTCACATAGAGTTAGTTCTGCTTTATAAGAAATAAGAAATTATTAAAATGGGGTTATGCCAAAAGAATAAATGGAAATGGTTTTAATATGCCTATGTCTTTGCTAATCTATAATTGCTAAGGCTATTTTTTCTATAATATGAAATGTTTTTGTCAAAGGTGGCAAACATACCTTTAAGAAAGGTCACCTTTTTTGATTCCTTAAAAGACCATATCATGTTGTATGGATTTTCTATGTTAGGAAATTTAATTCTATGTAATTAAGTGTATGCTGCAATTACATTATGAAACATATTTTTTTCAAAACCTGTGTACATTTCTAGATTTCACAGCTTCCTTGTATTTAATTTTATTCCCTTCTAAGAATAACCTTTAAGTGCTGCACTTAAATTATCAACACTTAATCTGGTTGGTTAAAATTCGCTTCACATGTCAAAGGGGGATGTATATATGTGTGTTTGTGTGTGTGTACTTAGATGGAGGTTGACAATTTTTATTTCTTTCTCAAAGCACATTCATCAGGGTCAGGAGCCATCCTCCTTCTGTTCATGTGGGTATTCTCTGTTGCATCAGTCCTCAGGTTTATTAAAAGAAGAGTGGTGTGGAAAACTAGGTCTCCAATATCTAGAAATTAAACATTTTTATAGAATGGGTGGCACTTCAGTTGCATTAATTAACATGTTTTGTATTTTTAAATAATACGTACCAACTAATAATTTTTTTATTTATCTTTCACTAATACGACATTTTCCTTTCCTTTTCTGACCATGGCCCCATGAAAATGAAGACTACATTGTGCATTATAATTTTTCAGAAATAAAATTAGTTAAAACTTTTCAAGTTATGGGCAAAAATTTGATAAATTATTATATTTTTCATTTTTCATGATGTTTTGAATTTCCACTGAAACATTAGAGGGGATTAATAGAAATTGCCAGGTTTGCCTAGTCAAACACTGTCGAATGGTTCAAGACCATAACTTCTGAATTGATCATACTACCTAAGAATCTCATTCTTAGGTATATATTCAAGAGTAATAAAAACATGTTCCTTTACAACCTTGTATCCAGATATTCATAGCAGGATTATTCATAACAAACCACCAAAGTGTTGATGAACTTTTGAATGGATAAACAAAATGTGTTATAATCATAGATTAGAATATTATAAAACAAAGTATTGATTCATGTTCTACATGGACAAACCTCGGATAACAGTATGGTAAATTAAAGAAACCAGAGGCAAAAGATCAGATATTATATGTGGTTTTATTTAAGCAAAATCTGTGAACAGAAAAATCTATAAACAAAGTAGATTTTTGCCTACTAAGGACTGAGGGTAGAAACAGAACATCTCTGCACATGAGCATGAAGATAATAGAAATCAAAATATAAAACCATATCATGGTAGTTAGTAGTTATACAGTACTGTATATTTACTAACAATTTTCAAACTCTAAATTCCAAGTTGTATGAATTTTATGGTATATAATTTATACCTCAATAAAGCTGTCAAAATAATCACAAACTCTTTTAAAAAAAAGGTAACATGATAAAAATATTAAACCACAAAATAACAATATTAAGGACCATATTATTTCACATACAATCTTATATTAAAAGTAAATATTTCCCTGTGAGTAAATTTCATCATCAATTAGGGTATTATGTCTTTGAGAACAGAGACACTCAGGTACACTTTATTTTCTGGCCTGTTTTGTGCTATTTTTTTTTTTTTTCACACAATAGTCTCCCTGGTTGGCTTCTTACTATTTATGGTATAATGGGATGAGCAAGACAAACTGATAGCATTTTTAAATTAGCCACAGGAAATAGAAAATTGAACCAAATTTTTAAACTTAGCTATAGTTTGTATCTTCCCAAAGTCCAACTGTTGAAACCTTAACTCCCAATTCAGCACGGCTGGGTAGTGAGGTCAACGGGAGACATTTAGATCATGAGGGCTCCACCCTCATGAATGGATTATGCCATTCTCTCAGGATTGAGTTGGTATTTTGGTAAGTGGATTTGTTCTCACAAATATGAGTTTTTATGAAAGCAAATTTACCTTGTCTCTTTCTTACCTTTTGGCATATTGTGAATCAGCAAGAAGACTCTCTTTGGAAGCCAAGCCAATGTGGGTATCATGTCCTTGGGCTTCCTATCCTCTAGAACTGTGAGCCAAATAAACTCTTTTTCTTTATAAACTATACAGTATGTGATATTTTGTTATAACCATAGAAAATGGATGAAGAGAAACCCAAACCATAACTTAGACCAAGATTGTAGGGATAAAGATGTGACATCTTAATTCTATGTAAAGCTAAAGACTCATGGGGCTAAGTATAGACACATAGGGTGGGAGTTAAACTTTTTCTCTCAAGTTTTAAGATAAACCCAGAGATGCTATGTTTTACCTTTCCAACTATAAGAAAAACCCAGGGATGTGGGAGGAAGAATAAACAATCTACCCACTCTTCACAACTTCTTATGATTATCCAGCACTGATTTTGTATAGGAAGTCATGATAATTTAGTTAAGGAGCAGTCAGCCAGTATTGAAAGATCAGTCCTGATCTTTGAGATCTTGAGACTGTACTGGAACCCCATTACGAGGAATATAATTTAAGTAACAGAGTATTTTGATAAGAAGAATTCAAACTCTACCTCTATTCTTACAGACCTTGTGATCCTGGAAAAGATACTTAGTTTCCAAGACCTAAATTTCCTCAAATGTAAATAGATTTGATAATACCTCACAACCAGACTTATTTATGTAGTCTAAAGTACTTACAGAGTAAGTGACATGATAGACATGTCTATCTTTGAAGAAGGAAGCAGAAAACCAGTTACCAGGAAGCTATATAAAATCTTAACACAGCTTCATTAGCAGATTGAGCAAACATTTCTCATAGTCATGATGTCTTCAGCCTCTGGTCCTATGTTATGAATGAAATGGTGGTGCTAAATGGGTGAGATTTTGCATCCAAATTAAAAAAAATCATTCTTATATATAGGGTAGTGACAGGGATTAAAAATCAAATCTGGAAACTATGCACATGGAAACCAGATTTATTCATAATTATCAAAACTTGGAAATAATTAAGATTTAACTTTTGGTAAGTGAATGGTTAAGTGGTACATCCAGACAATGGAATGTTATTCAGCACTGAAAAAAATGCACTATCAAGTCAAGAAAAAATATCAAATAAGAACACATTTTAGTAAGTGAAACATGAACTATGCCCATCTGAATAGTCTACTTACTATATTACTCCAACTATATAACATTCTTAAAAATGCAACTATGAAGATGCAGAAATAATCAGCAATTTCCAGAATTCTGAAGAGGGAGTGTTATATGGGCAAAGCACATGATTTTAGGGCAGTGAAACAATTTTGTATAATACTATCACCAGAAATGCATGTCATTATACTTTTGTCAAAACTTATAATATTTAAAACTCCCAGAGTGAACCAATTTTGAACTATAGACAATTGTTTATTAAGTGATATTATGATTGTTAATTCAATGACATTAATATGAGAATGTAGGTCATTAATTGTAACAAATGTACCCCTTCAGTGTGCCGTATTGATGGGAAGAAGCTGTACATAATGGAGGAGGACAAAGAAGAATGTGGGAACTCTCTGTACCTTCCATTTCTGCTATGAAAGTAGAGCTGTGGGCATAGTAACTCATACTTATAATCCCAGCTACTTGGCAGAATGAGGCAGCATAACTGCAAGTATGAGGCCATCCTCAACAATTTAGTAGGACTCTATCTTTCAAAAAAAGAAAAAAACAACACAAGTATTGGGCATGCAGCTCAATGGAAAAAAAAAAAAAACTCTTGGGTTCAACCCCTAATATAAAATAATAATAATAATAATAACAACAAAATTCCAATCTTCTCAAAAAGGAAAATCTTCTGGCCTTATTTACATGCTCATCTCCAAGTCTCTATTGTTTGCTTCTCCAAGAAAAACTTCAGGCTAGGTTGGGGCTGGATATAGCTCAGTTGGTAGAGTGCTTGCTTCACATGCACAAGGCCCTGGGTTCAATCCCCAGCACCACAAAGAAAAAAGAAGAAGAAGAAAAAAGAAAAAGCTAGAAGATAGTATTCTGTCTCTATCCCATTTGCCATTTAATGCCAGGATCCCATGCTACTTATATGTTTGAATTCTTTAGTATAAATCTTGATGTATACATTAAAATGAGAGTTCTTTATGTTTTTTTTAATGCTTCTCTATGGTATAATAAATATTCCAAGGAGAAAATCTCCCCTTCTACTGCCCAAAGATATCTATATCCTGATCTCTGAAATCTGTGGAAATTTTTTTTCCATAAAATAAACGGAATTTGCCAAGGTGGTTTAAGAATCTTAAAATAGAAAATTGTCTTAGATTAAATGAGTGGGCCCTAAATGTAATCATATGTATCCTTTTAAGAGAGGCAAAGGTGGAATTCACATGTACACACACACACACACACACACACACACACACACACATGCATGGAGAAGAAAGAGATGGAAAGGTACAACAGAGGAAAATTTGATGTATTAGCCTTAAAGCTTAGAGTAATGTAGCCATAAGCCAAGGAATGTAGCAACCACCAGAAACTGGAAGTGGCAATAAAGTCTGTAGAGAGAGAGCATAGTCTTCCCAACAGCTTGATTTCAGCCCAAAAATACAGATTTTGAACTTCTGGACATCAGGACTGTGAGAGAATAAATACTTTTTTTATGCTACTGAGTTTATTGTCATTTTTTATAGCAAAAATAGGAAACTAATACAGCTCCGAAAATTGTTTTGGGAAAAAATGCTATGAGATCATCAAAGCTAAAATGAGAGCACTGAACTGATCCTTTCCATTTATCTCTGAATTTGTTTTCTTATAGCTCAGTTGCAGAGATTGTATTCTTTTAGCAAAAGGATTCCAAAATAGTATAGATCAATCTTGAATCGATTTATCTCAGTGCTCCACAGGGTTGCTCTTAAGCCATACTAATACCCTATAGTAATGCTGTGTGTGTGTGTGTGTTCATGCGTGTGTGTGTTTGTGTGTGTGTATTGCTTCTCTAAATTGCTAGGTCAACATAGGGCTGAAGTGTGTACAGAAGATAAAATGTATATGCAGTACAAAAATGGTCTTGCCAAAGAAGTCATTTCTGTGTATATGTGCTCTATAATGAGCATTTCCTCTCATTTGTTTGAGAAGAGTAATTGAGACATTCCTTTTACCCTTTGGGCATTTTTTTTTCAGTCAACTAAATCAAATCCTACTCTTCTCTCCTACTCTTTCAATTATTTTTATTGCTTGCTTTACTTCTCTCTCCAATTTATTTTTTTGCCCATTTAAAATTGGGAAATTAAACAGTGAATTTAGCCTGTGTTAGTGTTTGCCTGCACCATACAAATGAGGCACACAGCTTGTCTAATATCACTAGGGGTTTCTTTAATTTTTTTGTTTGATCAATAAGACATAATTTTTAAATAATCATAATATCACATGAACCACTAAATGCTATCCTTTGAAGTAGTTATAATAGGTAAAATACTTTTTCTGATAATAGTCCACTTTTCAAAACATTTTATGTCTCCTTTACAGTAATTGCCTTCTGAGTCAGTTTTAAAGTTAAATAATAAAATGAGCACCTCCTTATTCAAAATCAAAATTCATATCACTTTGGATGAGAACAATAGAATCTCAACTTATGAACCATGAATTTTTGTGCCTTTATAAAAGTTTAATCTATACTTTACAGATTTATATTTACCTCATTTGAGGATATTTTAAACAAGGATTTCATGTCAAAATGGTTTGATTGTTCTTCTGATAATGGTTAAACAGAAACTGTGCTTTCTCTTTAGACCCAGGCAAAAGAGATTTTGAAGAGGCATCAGGGAAATTTTCCAAGATCCCATTAGGTACCTAGAACAAACTATGTGCATTGTATTCTGAATTGGGTTCTCTGAATAATTATTGGGTGTGCACATCCCACTGCGTCTTTCCCCTTGGGAGCTTTCTCTACTAAACCATTTCTTTCCTTTGCTCTTGATTTTCAGGGAATTTGCAGTCATGAGCTGGTATCCAACCTGAGATACTCATGTTCTGGTAGATGTGATGAGCAAATGGATGATGTGTGATTGGGGGACAAGAGTAATGGTGACCCTCTGACTATGGGTGACATAAGTTACTTAGGGAGCAGGGTCAACCCTGTGCTCTGGGCTGATGCTGTATGTATCAGGTATATTTCAAGCTTTCACCCAACCCTCTTTTGCCTACACTCCCCGCATGGCACAGTGCTGAGATCTGCCTCCTTCTCCTCAGGATGTGCCCACAAGTCAGGCCATTGCTCCATTGCTCGCTTCATGGTCCAGCCTGTCCTCCCCATTCCAGTAGTGTATGGAAATCTGGGCATCCTCAACATTAAAGGAGGTTCTATTCATGTAAGGCAGTGATTATAATTTTAAGAGTGTAATAGAAAATGTAATTAAAATGTGTTTTTCTACACATATGTTATGGAATTATGGAATTCTTAATGGGAAAATCCACATGACAAAAAAAAACAAACTGCAATTCACATTGTTCTGCATATTCTAGGAAAGATTTGTGCTTAGGTTGATTGGTAATGAAGAACAGTGACAACCTCTAAGAGTCATGGTTGCATAATGAATGATGCATTATCTCAATAATGATGTGACCAGCATTAAATAAATGCTACTACAAAGGAAAGATGATCTGTGTTGTTTTAATATGAACAGAGCCCCATCAGCCACGGGGTAAGTCACTGTATCGTAACCACCTTTGTCTTAGATTGGAGATAGGAAATGATTAAAGAATGGTGCATTTGACAATAAAGCACATAAAGGGATTTTTCCTAAATTGTTCTAGAACTGAATAGGAAGAAACAGTGCCAGAATCATATCTTTCTATAAATCAATAGAATTTTTGTGAGTCTATGACTCTTATAAAACCTTGTATAATAAAATTATTTTCTAGACAAAAGTTCCATGGAAAACAAGTATTTTAGTACATCACTGCATGTTCCACAGGTAGCCCTTTATTCTTACTAACACTATTCTTATTATATTAGAATATATTCTAACAATACTGTATCAGACACACATGATACTGTTATTCATTAATTTAATAAGTAATGTTGAGTTTACATCAAGTGCCAGAAACTGCTTGTTGGTGATAATAGAAAAAAATATATCTTATATTAACTTTGGATGAGAAGTTTTTCTGAAGAAGTAGCATTTAAACTGAGGTCTCAGTGAGGCAAAAAGTTAGCTATGCAAACATTGAGAAAGCATGTTAGGCAGAGGAGCAGAAAGTACAAAGCTCCAGAGGCTGCAGCCAGATGGCAATGTAATTAGATGTGAGATATTTTTTGGTCTAAATATCAGCAGATCACATCAGGCTGGCCTACCATGGTGAAAAACTCTTTTCCCCTGTGTATGATGGGAAACCTTAGAATATACTGAACATAACATTTTCAGGATAAATTTATATTTTTAAATAATAAGTATTATACTTAAATAGAAATATTGTCATGGAGCAAGAAGGAAATGAAATGACAAGTTAGGTATCTGTTGCAATGATCAAGGTAATATTTTGACATTGACCTTGTAAATCCTCAGGAACTGATCACCAGTAGAGCTGTCAGAAATTGTTGATAAACTCGATGTGGAATAGAAGAGACAAACAAGGAAATGGGAACATCATCTAGGGTGTTCTTTGGAATGACTGAAGGAATGGTTTGTCATATTTGTAGAAGTATAAAACTTGCCAAAAGAGGGGACATATGCTTGGAGTGGGACAATATCCAACAATACTACCCCAAAGATAATAAATTAATCCAGACATGAGCATTCAAGTAGGAATGAGAAGTAAGCAGTCCCATTTTAAAATTTGGAGTCAAATTAAAGATGAATGCAGTGAGCATATATTTTAGAATCATTAAATAGATGAGATTAAAGGCCATAGGATTGGGTGATATCAGCCTGGAAGTGAATGTGAAGTAAGGTAAGGGGAACAATGAATGAGCCATTAGGATGTTCTACTAGTTAGACATAAAAAAAAGAGGAGGAGGATTCAACAATGAAGACAGATATAATGGACTGATTATGTGAATACTAATAAGAAAAAGTTCTGAGAATCATATACAAAAAATTTAGGATAAAAACTGGGGAATTGTATGAAACAATGATGAAAGGTGAAGTAATATAATATATTAGTCAGCTTTTCATCACTGTGATCCATATACCCAACCAGAATAACTTAAAGAAAGAAGTTTATTGGGGGCTCATGGTATCAGAGGTATTCATGGTTGATTGACTCAATTGTTCTGCGACCAAAGTGAGGTAGAGCAACATAGGGGAAGGCCATGGCAGAGGTAAGGTATTCATGGTGGCCAGGAAGCCGAGAGAAAGAGAGAGCACCAGGCCAGGCACCAGGGACAAAATATAAATCCCAAGGGCATGCCCCCAATGACCTACTTCTTCTAGTAACACCCCACATGGCTACAATTACCACCCAGTTCATCCAAATTATTAAACTATTAAATAATTAATCTACCAATTAGGTTACACCCTTATAATCTACACATTTCATCTTGGATTATTCAGACATTATTATCTCATACATTAGTTTTCAGGGGCCACTTTGTATCCAAACCATAATGTGTAAGAACAGACAGTGGTTACTGAAATTGACAATATAGTGAATTGTAGTGTCCTTGAAAAGAATATGTGCATTCTTTGAAGAGGATGAAAGTGTGATATATAAATACATACACACTGAATGAAATTTAAACAAGTGGTCAACACAGATAAATGTAGTTATATTCATTATAGTAGGACTTTTTAAATGCTTTTATTAGTTCATTATAGTTGTACATAATGTTAAGGTTCATTTTGACCTAATAATACATGTATGGAATATAATTTAATTCATTTCAGTCTCTAGTACTTCCTCTTTTGTCCCTTCTTTACTGCCCTCTTCTCCTTTTCTTTACTCTACTGGTCTTCCTTCTGTTAATTTACGGTTTTTTTAAATTGGTGTCTTATAGATAAAGGTAGAATTCACTGTGATATATTCATATATGTAAATAAAATAATTTGGTGAATTTCACTCTGCATTTCCTCCATTTTCTCATATCTTCTCTCTTCTTTTCAACCCCTGCTATGATTTAGATATGACATGGACACCAAAAGCTCATGTGTGAGACAATGTAAGAAAGTTTAGAAGTGTAGTGATTTAGTTATGAGTGCCTTAACCTAATCAGTACATTAATCCCCTTTCTGTCTCTCTAGCATTTTCCCCCGACCCTCCTTTTTCTATCTCCTTCTCAGTGGTCAAGTCCTGATCTTCTTTCCTCCCCCACACTCTTCTGCTATCATATTCTTCCTCACCTCTCGTCCATAGCAATGGAGTTGGCCATTTATGGACTGAGATCTCTGAAACCATGAGAGCCAAATAAAATTTTTCTTCCTCTAAAATTCTAAAATTGTTCTTCCCAGGTCTTTTGGTCACAGCAGGAAAAAAAAAGAAAAGACTGAAACTGTCCTCTTTCTCTCTACCATTGATCTCCCTTTTATTTTCATGGGATATGACACAAAACCATTGGTTCATTTGACCTTTGACATTCTGAGCATGGCTTATTCCATTTAGCGTAATGTTCTCTAGTTCCATTCATTTACCAGAAAACGACAAAACTTTATTCTCTTGATGGCTGAGTAAAACTCCATGATGTACCGTAACCACATTTCTTTTATCCATTCATCTTTTGATGGGCAATTGACCTGTCTATAACTTGGCTATTGTGAATGGTAGTACCATAAACATTGATTTACCTATATAAATATAGTATGTTTATTTTAGTTCTTTCGGATAAATAGCAAGGAGTGGGACAGCTGGGTCATATGATGTTTCCTTTTCTAGTAATTTGAGAAAACTCCATACTGCATTTCAAAATGTTGTTACTAATTTGCAGTTCCACCAACAAAGTATAATTGTACCTTTCTCAGAAATGCTCTCTAGCATTCATTATTATTATTATTTGAATTCTTGATGATTGTCATTTTAACTGAAGATGAAATCTCAATGTAGTTTTGATTTGCATTTCCTTGATTAGTAGGGACGTTTATCTTTTTAAATATAGTTTTATCATTTGTATTTATTTCTTCATTTGAGATATATTTGTTTGGTTCTTTTTTCCATTAATTGGTTGTATAAATTCTTTCCTTTTCATTGGTGCTACATGTTTTGAGTTCATTATATTTTCTATATGTTAAGCTTCTATTGGAGGAGGGGTGGGCAAACAATTTCTCCCATTTTCTCTTCACATTCTTCTTTGCTGTGCAGAAGCTTTTATTTTGAGGCAACCCCACTTATTGATTCTTGGTTTTATTTCTTGATCTTTAGGGATCTTGTTGATAAAGTTAGTGCCTATGCCAATGTGTTTGAGTGTTCACCCTATATTTTTTTTCTATCAGTTGCACAGCTTCTGGTCTAGTTTCTAGGTTTTTGATCCACTTTGAGCTGATGTTTTTGTAGGGTGAAGGAAAAATATATAGTTTCATACTTCTACATATCAATAACCAGTTTTCCCAGCACCATTTATTAAAAAGGCTATCTTTTCTCTAACATAAGTTTTTGGTACCATTGTCAAAGTATCAGAAGACTGTAATGTATATGCTTTTTGCCTTTGTGTCTCCTATTCTATTTATGGATCTTCATGTGTATTTTGACGCCAATACCATACTATTTCTGTTACTATAACTCTGTAATATAATTTGAGATCAGATATTGTAAGTGATGCCTCCAAAGTTGCTTTTCTTGTTCAGAATTGCTTTTGGTTATTCTGGGTTTTTAATTCTTCCCATATGAATTTTAAGACTATTTTTGTATTTGAGTAAGCATTACATTGAATGTGTGTAATGTTTTTGGTAATGTTATCATTTTTAAAGTATTAATTCTGCCTATCTAAGAACATGGGATATTTTTCATCTTCTAAGGTCTTCAATTTTTTTTCTCCATTCTTTTATAGTTTTCAATGTAGATGTCTTTCACCTCTTTGATTAATTTCAACATTTTTATGTTATTATTAATGGTATAGTTTGCCTGATTTCTTTCTCTTTATTATTGTAGTATAGTAAAACTATTGACTATTGTATGTCAGTCTTGCATCCTACTGTTTTGATGAATTTGTCTTTTAGTGGAGTTCTCTGAGTCTTCTAGATATAGGACCATGTTATCAGCAAAAATAAAATTTGACTTCTTTTTCTATTTGTATCACTTTAATTTCCTTTTCCTGCCTGATTTTTCTGGCTAATTTCAAAAATTTTATTGAATAGGAATGGTGAATGTGGACACCCTTGTGTTGTTCCTGATTTTAGAAGAAAAGCTTTTGGTTTTCTTTGTTCACTTTTGTGGTGGCTTTGAGTTTATCATATATAGCCTATAGTGCTGAGATAAGTTTCTTCTATCCTCAGTTTTATTTTTAAAACATGAATGAGTGCTGGATTTTGTCAAAGAATTTTTCCACATCTATTGCAATGATCATATGATTCTTGCCTTAATTCTACTTATGTATTACATTTATTAATCTGGGTATGTTGAACCATATCTTCATCCTTGCATGAAATCCACTTGGTCATGGTGTACCATCTACTTAATGTGTTTTTGAATATGGTTTGATGATATCATATTAAGTATTTTTGCATCTATATATTCATGAGAAATATTAGTCTGTAGTTTTCTTTTCTTGATGTGCCCTTATCTGATTCTGATATCAAGGTAATACTGACTCCATAGAATGAATTTGGGAGTGTTCCCTCCCTTTTCTATTTCATGTAATAATTTGAGGAGGATCGGCATTAATTCTTCTGATCTGGGTAGAACTCAGCTGAGAATCCACCTGGTCCTATATTTTTTATTTTAGGAAAGTTTTTAATTTCTGCTTCAATCTTATTGCTTGAAGTTTGTTTATGTTCCTATATTATTATGGTTCAATTTTAGTAAGTCATATAAGTCTAGGAATTTGTCAGTACCTTCTAGATATTCCAAGTTATTGGAGCATAAATTTTCGAAGTAGTTTCTAATGATCCTCTGGGTTTCAGAATTACCTGTGGTGATACCTTCTTTTTCAAATCTAATCTCATTGATTTGTGTCTTCTTTTTCTTTCCTTTGTTTAGTTTGGTTAAGGATTTATTAATCTTGTTTATCTTTTCTAAGAACCAACTCTTCATTTCTTTGATCATTTGTACTGAATTTTTTCCTCCTTTGTATTGTTTTATTAATTTTGGCTCTGAATTTTGATATTTTGTATCTCTAGTCTCATTTATTTAGCAATTTAAAAATTTCTATCCTGATTTTTTCCATGACAGATTCCTTGTTTAAAATTGTTATTACTTAATTTCTATGTGTTAAAAATGTTTCTATTTTATTGTTATTTATTTCTTATTTTATTCCATTATGATTTTATAGGATGCAAGGAATTATCTCTAATTATTGTATTTACTAAGACTTGCTTCATATACTAAAATATGGTCTATTATAGAGAAGGTTGCATGTGCAGCTGAGAAAAATAGGAATTCAGTTGTTGATTAATGAAATATTACAAAGGATATAGATATGTATTAGGTCAATTTGATTAATAATAATTTTTCTTTGAGAAAAAATGTTTACTTAATGTCTGATGACCTATATATTGATGAAATGTTTTGAAATTACTCAATATTATTGTATTAGAATCTATTTGATTTTTATATTGAGTAAGGTTTGTTTTATGTACTCAAGTGTACTAATGTTTGGGGCATAAATATTTAAAATCACTATATGTTGTTGTTAGATGATTCTCTTAAAGAGTATGAAGTGACCTTATTTGTCTTTAGGATTAATTTTGACTTGAAGTCTACTTTGTTATATAGAGAGTAGGTACTCCTGTGTGTTTTAAATCTCAATTTGCATTATTTATCTTTTTTTCCAACTTTTCACCTTCAGTCAGTGGATGTTTTTGCTTATAGGATGAATCTCTTCTAAGCAACATATAGTTGTGTCTTGTTCTTTATTTTATTCTGCCAATCTATGCCTTTTGATTGGAGAAGATAGATGATTTACATTCAGTGTTATTTTAAGAGATAATCCTTATTTCCTACTATTTTGATTTATCTCTAATGCTTAAATAAGATTTAATTGACTATTTTTCTACTGAGATTTCTCCATACACTGGCTCTGACATTTATTTTTTACTTCTTCTGCATGAACTATTTAATTGAATATGTTTTGTAACATAGACTTTATAAATTCTTTTAGTTTCTGTTTCTTATAGGAAGTTTTTATTTCAGCTTTAATTCTTGAGAATAACTTTACTAGATATAACACTCTTGGCTGGTATCCATTTTATTTCAGGGTTCAGAGTTTATTGTATTATTATAATCCCTCTTGCCCTTTGGGATCTTGGCTGAGAAAGCATAAGAAAATCTAATTGGTTTACCTCTAAATATGATCTGCCATTTTTCTTTTCTGGCTTTTGAAATTATATCCTTGTTCTGTACATTAAGCATTTATTATAATGCATCTTGGAGAGAATCTTTTTTGATCTTGTCTATTTGTGTTTCTAAATACCTCAATATTTGAGCTTCCATCTCATCCCTAATGTTTGGACATTTTTCTGTTATTATTTCATTGAAAATGTTCTGTATTCCTTAGGGATTTCTTCTATGCCAATCAATTGTACATTTGTTCCCTTAATGCTATCTCAGATTTTCTGAATATTCTGGCTATGGTCTCTTAACATATTTTTAATTTATTGTCATCTTTATTTTCAATATTACATATTTTGTTATCAAGTCCTGAAAATTTGACTTCTATGTGGTCAAATCTTTTGGGAAGACTTTCATCTAACTTTTTATTTTGATTTACTGATTATTTTATTTCCATGATTTCTGTTATTTTTTTTCAGAATCTCTATATCTTTATTGACATTTTTCACTTCCTATATTTTCTTTCTTAGTGTATTCCCTGGAATTATTTGTTATATGCCATGCTTAGGTGGAGAGATTTCTTTTTGAGTTCTCGATTTAAATTTCATCAGGCTTTTGGACCTTTAGAAGATGCTTAACACTCTAACTTTACATCCGAGTTTCCCTGAGAATGGAGGTAATGATCACACTTACAAGGCTGTCTAGCTGCCAAGCCTTGCAGCTGGCCTATTGCCAAGAAGCAGTCATGGAGCAGTGAGCATTGGGGTGGGCCTCTATGGATAGGACCATGGGCAACAAACACTGCCTGTGGCTGGGTGGACCCTGCCATGCAGGTGTAGTTGGCCTGAGATATTGTGAGCCTAAGCACAACAACCTGTCACTCTTTCATGGCCAGATCTCAGTACTGTGCAGATGCCTACTGCAGAAGGCATCTATCTGTTCTGTGTAGTGCTGCAGCCTGGAACCTGAGAGTATAGACCATCCAATGACTCAACCTGCCACTCCCTGACCTGTGTTGACAAAATGGAAGTGGGGCAAACCTGAATGGAAGTTGGGACTCAAGAGTTGACCAATGGCATTAGTATATTTTTAAAAACCCTAATTAGCATAAATTTGGGCCAATGCCATTAGTACTTTCCCAAAACCTATTTAACATAAGTTGTTGTTGAACCAATATTCTTGATGCTTTTTTTCAAAACCTAATTACCATAAGTTTAAACCAATAGTAGTGACCCAAGTACTATATAAACCCCTGAACTGATATACTCTGATGGAGAAAACCTGATATTGGGTTCCCTCTTGCATTGCAAGAGTTATGTTACTTTTCCATTCTTCAATAAATCTTACTATTCACTCATTCTGGTCTGTGATTTTCATTCTTTGAATTCTTTAGACAAAAATCCAGAAAGAAGAAATTGATGAAATGGAGAAACTCCAGTCTTACCTGCCAATAGAAGTGAGGAATAGAGTTTTATCTCAAAACCTTGGTTTCAGCACCAGATCACCTCTGAAACGACTTTAAGTGTCCCCCTCCAATCTTTGGTATATCAAAGTATGTACCGAGTTTTCATTTGATTGGAGGAGATGGTCTCTAATTGTTAATTAGACAGCTTACACCCTTTAATGGGAAACAGTCTTGTGTGCCCTCCTAAGGAAACGTTTTTATATCTAGCACTGTCAAATTCATTGTGAATTCTCCCCTGTACAATTTGGAGTTTGTGCTAAATGGTGGTTTAAAGTATTATTTAATGGTATTATAGAATGGCAGGTGGGACATGAATGCAGTAATGCTGATGGCACCTCTGGAGTGAACACATTGCAGGTCAGTGGTCTTATGTCTGAGCACAGTAGATGGTGGCCAGTGTCTGTGGGATGCCCCTTTATAAGCCTTTTTGTGGGCTGTACTGTTGGGTGTGAGGTTCTCCACCGGCAATTGATCTATGCATCTAAAAGAAAAGCAAGTTAACTGGCAACTGTGGGACTCACAGCCATGAACTTTCCTAGAGGATCTGGGGCACATGAATTACTTCCCTAGTTGTGGTGGTTTTCTTGCTCTCTGGTGGTTATTAGTCAGCCCAGAGACCCAAGTGTGCATGCTTGGAAAGTACTCCATCTGCTGACTCTCTCTCAGGTGCTGGATGCAAGGCTCAGGACTGTGGCTGACTACTGTGAAATGCTGACTGTTGGCTCCCTTCTGCTGGGGCTTCTTTGTTGGAGCCCTATCTATGCACCTGGTAGCTGTCTGCAACTGTGAGTACAGGCTATCTGTGGGCAGTCTGTGGCACAGAATTCTCCCTCCTGGTTGTTGCAGATCACTGGAGCTTTATTTGTCACCATAATGGGATAAGGTGTCAGTTGGCCCATCTTTGCCTGAGCTCCTGAAGACGCAGTAGGGAGTGTTGGGATGGAATTAGCACTCCCCAGGAATGATCTGCACTTACATCAGCTCCAGCTCACTCTGGTCCATGGGGAAGGGGAGGGAGGCTTCAGTAAACTTTGCTAGCAGTGATCCCTGTACAAGTTTTTCCTAGATGGATTTCTGAAAATTCATTGTGGAAATGTTTCCTACAACGTTATTTGTACGTGGGAAGAAGCTATATTGATTTAATTTCTTCTTTGGAGACTCACTAGCTGTGAACTTCACAAAATGGCTGTCCTGCCTGCAGTTTGTGTTGAATTGTGATTTCCTTCACTGCCTTTTTTGCTTGAATTCCATTTTAACTTGGTTTGTTCTGTGAACTATGTAAGCTTATGGTCTTTTCCTCTCCTCCTTCTTTCTTTGTTGCCCATTCCCACTGACCCCTCCTGATCAGGGTTCAAGGTCAAGGGATTCTTTCCTTATTTTCTGCTCCAATAACCAAAGTTCAAGTCTCTCCAAATCTTAAGCTATCCAGTGTTGAGTTTTAGAGTGTTCACTCTGTCACCCAGCTTTCTGGTCAGCTGTTCTTTCACTACTTCATTTCTGAACTAGGAGGCTACTGCCAAGACCTGTTCTACCATCTTTTAAGCTCTGTTCCTAAAATGCAACTTTTATATAGAAAATTTGCTTACAGTTGAACACAAAAAATGGTAACTAGATGTTTAGTAAACATCATTCATGACATATACATGCACAGGTAAAAAAGAAATATCTTATCTTTAAGATAAAATATCTTAATTATAATGTTTTCTTTGAACCTGATCTAACTTTAGAATGTTTGTTAATGTGGGTCCATTTAGAATGCAGTGTTGATATTAAAACACACCTGCCAGTGCAAGCCACAGTATTAAAACAATAAACAAATGAGAAAAAAAAAAAAACAATAGTAAGAAACATTGGAATTAACATCTGAGACAAGGGCAATGTATGTGAAGAAAAAAATCCTTACATTCCCTCTAGGCCCTTTTCTATGGTCTAGCTAAGTATGTGGTATTAGTAAGTAACCAATAAATAGATGTCTGGATCTTAGAAGGTTTGGGGTAGGGAAATAAATGAGCAAATTGTCAGCATTCAGTTATTATTGAAGAACAGGAGGTCATGAGCTTAGTTATGCGAAGTGAAATAAGCCAGGATCAGAAAGGCAAATATTGCATAACCTCACTTATATATAGAATCTGAAGTGTCAAACTCAGAAGCAGAGCTAGCAGAGGTGATGCTCAGAAGGGGCACTGATGGGGAAAGGCAAGATGTGTCAAAGGTTGTAGTGTTTTGGTTCAATGGGAGCAATAAGTTTTAGTGATCTATTCTATGGTAACTTTAATTAAAATGGATTGTATATTTCAAATTTGGTAAAATAATTGATTTTAAATAATGTTCTCACCATCAAATAACTATGTGAGGTGATAGCAATGGTAATCACCTTCATTTATTTTTCTGTTTTATGGCACTGAAGATGGAATTCAGGAATTTAATGAGTTATATCCCATTTCCTTTTTATTCTTTACTAGTTTTGAGATAGGGAAACAGTAAGTTGGCCAGGCTGACCTTGAAGTTGCACTCCCCATGCTTCAGCCTCCCAATCTTCTGGGATTACAGATAATGTGCTGCTGTTCCTTGCTAATTACCTTATTTTAATAATTCCACAACACATACATATAACATCACAAAGTACACCATAATTAAAATTAAAAAACAAATTTAAAAAGCAGAAGGCAATAACTAGAAAAGCAAGCAAATACAAAGTAAATTAAAAAATGAGCATCCAAAAAAAAAAAAAAAAAAAACAAGAGATGATAACAAGAAACTAAAAATAACAGAATGTCAAGAATAAGTGTTCTCTACTTCCAGAAGGGATGAAATACGGGAGTTTCTCACTTTGGTTTTCATTTCATGAAACTAAAGTCAAGAATCACTTTCTCTCTTCATATTTGGAGCTTCCTCACTTTTAAAACTGAAAAGAAGCAACAGGTTTTATCAGGTTTTATTTAGCTGCCTTCTAGGAAGTCCGCATGACATAGACATCCTCTCACAAATAGGATATGAACCATAGGCCTGGCATCAAATCTGTCCTATTCTCAATATAAACATTTAGCAAAGTTTCAAGACATCTAAAAATAATTGGCTCTGAGGTTTAAGTGGAGATATCTATAAAGAAATCAAAACAGAAAAGAAACACAAAGACCTATAAAACTAAGTGAAACAACAGAAACAGAATAAATAATAATGCTCAATCAAATTTTATCCTCAAATTCTAAAGACACATACAAAGGATTAACACTAGAAAAGAAATTCAGTAGTATCCACAGCAACAGGATGAATTTATTCCAGATTCAATGACAATAACAGAACAACTTAAAATAAATATGTTCAGCATTTTCAAGGAGATAAAGGAAAATCATCTATAGAAAAGGCAATATGAAATTATGCAACAGTCAAAGAAGAAAAGGAATTAAAATAAATTTTAAATATTAGAAAAATATAACTTGAAATTTTAGAAAGCAAATTTAATCCTGCTTTTAAACCATAAGCAGGATTAAAAACAGTTGGCCTGCAAATCAATTTCAAGATGGTATGAGAGTAATCATCTGGCATCCTGAAATGATAAAGGGGTACAACTGTGAAGGAATTTAAAAGACATGAGAGCTGACTCTACCTCAGTTAAGAAAAAAAGTGTCCCCAATAAGACTTGAAATACTAAAGACAAGTGCAAATAAATAACAAATACAACATACTTATAATTTAACTATTAACTATAAAATCTTGATCAGTATTTTGTGTCTAAAAGGCAAAACTGCCTCTCTATTCAGCAATAATGAAAAAAAATAATGACAGAGTAGATGTCTAAAACTAATTCGAATTTGCTATTTCTTTTTTTAAATTTAGAATGGGGAAAGATTTGCTGAATAATTTTAGACTTTCTTATATATACTGAAAAATTCAATATGTTAAAATTTTAAGGTTGCAGATAGTTAAAATTTTCATATAATTTCAAAATAAGGTGAGGAAATAAAAAGAAGATAGTAAAACCTTATCAGTCTAACTATAGTAGTCAATTTTGCTGAGACAAAATGCCTGAGAAAAACAACTTAGAAGAGGAAAGATTTATTTTTGTTCTTGGTTTCAGAGGCTTAAATCCATGCTAGGCTGCCTCCATTCTTTGAACCTGTGGTGAGGCAGAACATGGTGGAAGGATATGGTGGAACGATATGGTGAAGGAAGGCTTTCAGGACATGGCAGCCAGGAAGAAGAGATACAGATAGATAGGTAGATAGATAGATAGATAGATACATACATACATACATACATACATACACACATACATACATACATACATACATATACACACAGATACCTAGAGAAAATGGCAGGCAACAAGATATACCTTTCTGGGGCATACCTCTGGTGACCTATTTCTTTCAACTAGACACCACTTCCTACAGTTTCTCCTACCTTCCAATAATGTCATCAAAATATTAATCCATAAATGAATTAGGTCAGAGCCCTCATGATCCATCTTGTCCCCAGAACCCCACTTCTGAACATTGCTACTTAGGAGACTGACCAAGTCTTCAACATATGAGCCTCCTGGAGACATTCTAGATCCAAACTATACCACCTTAAACAAGACAATTTAAAAGGAAGCCAGTAAATATGAAGACAAATAAGAAGCACAGCTTTTTATGTAAGAAATAATTGCACATTGACAAACATAAATATGACAATCCTATCTGTGAAGAGAGTCAGATTGCATTAAAAATTTAAATTGCAGCTACACAAGGCTTATGAGGCAAAACCAAAAATAATATTGAACATTTGAAAATTAATCATTGAAAAAGATATGTTAGGAAAATACTGTGATAATTAATTTTATGTCAATTTGGCTGGGCCACAGTTCCAAGACAATCAGTCAAACCTAGTTGTGGGTGTTTTCATAAGAGTGTTTTTAGATGTAATAGCATTGAAATCAAGAAAGGAAATAAAGAAATTTACCCTTAGGAATGCAGATGGGCTTTATCTATTCAGGTGAAGGCTTTAATAGAACAAGGATTCACA
The DNA here is from genome assembly GCA_004024805.1 of Geosciurus inauris. Lineage (NCBI taxonomy): Eukaryota > Metazoa > Chordata > Mammalia > Rodentia > Sciuridae > Geosciurus > Geosciurus inauris. The sequence goes on from PVHX01003213.1 coordinate 73,366, forward strand.
AACACACAAACACACAAACACATTCATGGTTACTTATATAGGTTCTACTGGATTTAGTAGGTATTAATTATATTTTCAACTAATGACATTTTTTACTTAGAATAGTTTTATCAGAACATAATACCATGGCAAGTCAAAGAACATTTGTATATTATATACATTATTACATACACACAACCACATATATACACAGGGAAGAGGAGAAAGAGAGAGATCAATTACAGGGATTTGGTCTTACATAGTTTGGGAATCTGGTTAAGGGGCTTGTCTGATGCTGTTGTCTGCTCATCTGATGCTGAAGCTTGAAGTCTATGGGTTAGGTAGTTGGATGGGAAGGTGGCTATAATGTAGGGAAACCAAGAGCAAACTGGAAGCTACACATAAGAGCTGGTACCACATGAACATGGACTCAAGGAACCATTTTAGTCAATAAAAATTGCCAGTGGCCTATGTGGTGTGGATGAAGCCAGGACTCATATACCTGATGCTAAATGCAAACATTGACTCAGCAGTAAGAAACTAAAGAAAACCCACGCAAAGTAGAACAGCTTCAGATCCAGCTCCTATTTTCAACAGGCAAGATGCAGCAGCAAATCAGCAACAATGTGGGTGAACCTTGTGGCCTACAATGATAAGACTCCTGTACACAGAGTTGGTCATGTGTCATACCTGTGCAAAGAAAGAGTAGCCACAGTGTTTGTGAAGAATTTTTGTTTCCTTTGTAAAAAAAAAAAAAAAAAAAAAAAGACTTTTGTGGTGAAGACACTTTCTCCTTTGTCCTTTTGGGCTCTTGTCCATTCTCTTATTTCTGCTGCCTAGAATGCTGAAACAAATTAGTATGCTTAGAAATTATTTTGAGATCTGAGGACAAAACTCACATGCTCAAAATGAATTCTTAAGAACATCTTGGAGATGATATGCTGGTACAGAACTATCTACTTTTGCATATTTTATTGAATAGGAAAAATAAATTCCTGTTTCAAATAGTAATTGGGCTTTACTGGTACCTGAAGCCAAAATCATTCTTTTTCCATTAGTTCTACTATCTTAGTGAATTACAAAACTAAGAGAAGAAGAGGAATTGGATGTTTCAAGAAAGGCAAAGAAGCATGGCAGTCAGCAAGAGAAAAATTTTCTCTTCATGACCAAACTCTAGTCAGGCTCCCATTCTTCTCCACTAGGCTTCAATCTTCACCTATAAAGACTTGAGCAAACACTAATGTAGTTTCTAATAACTTAAGGCCACATTCTTAGGAGGACACATTAGATGCTTGCCTGAGAAACTCAAGGCTGCTAAAATAATTTACTATTTTTTCCAGCTTTAGGGTGGTCTGTCTTCTGGCTGTTGAGGGAGGGCAGGAACCAAACTTCAATAAGCATCAGTAAGCAAGAACAGATGGGTTCACATGGACACATTCCCATCCAGCTTTTCGTTATTATTCACTTCCCTGACTCTACTGAGTCTCCCCACTTCCTGATTTTCTTGGTCTTCCTTTAAAAAGTCCATTCACTTGTCTACAAATAAAAGTTAAGTACAATCCATGCTAAATACTTTTCCATACCACCCATCAAAGTATGTTCTTTCCAGTTTAACCAATGTTAAATTTTAGTGTGTTAATTTTGTTACTTTTTGACAGATAGAGAAATCTAACAGAATTGCCAGACAATAGTACAGACCTTTAAGTATTGCTGACTCCCATTTTAAGTGATTCAGCCAACATGGTTATGCTTTTCAAATTGAGAGTGATTTTAAATGTTGGTGAGGATATGGGGAAAAAGGTATGCTCATACATTGCTGGTGGGACTACAAATTGGTGCAACCATCTGAAAAGCAGTATGGAGATTCCTCAGAAAATTCAGAATGGAGCCACCATTTTACATGGTTTTCCTACTCCTCAATCTATACCCAAAAATGTTAAAATCAGCATACTATGTTATGTGTTCACATCAATATTCATAGCAGCTCTATTCACAATAGCCAAACTACAGAACCAAACTAAGTGCACTTCAATAGATGAATGGATAAAGAAAATGTGGTACATATACAATGGAATATTAATATCAACCATAAAGAAGAATGCAATTATGGTATTTGCCAGAAAATGGATGAAAACTGAAGGCTATCATGCTAAGTGAAATAAGCCAGTCACAAAAAACCAAAGGCCAAATGTTCTCTCTGATAAAAGGATGCTGATTCACAATAAGTAGTGGGGAGGGAGGAGTGGAGTTTCATCCAATTGTACAGGAGGGAATAAGAGGAAGGGATGGGAGATAGGAATAGAAAAGAGAGTAGAATGAATTGGACATAAATTTCCTATGTTCATATGAGTACACAACCAGTGCAACTTCACATTCTATAAAACCACAAGAATGGGAAGTATGTATGATATTTCAAAAGCCATTCTACTGTCACGTAAAACTAAAAAGAATAAATAAGAAAAATGTAAAGAAGCCTTAAGTAGTTAATTGGCCAAAAGTATAAATAATAAATTATGAGATATTGATTATTGTGCAGTAAATACACTATTCAATAGATTTGCTGGGTGATTATATTAAAGCAATAATTTAAAATTTCTTTATTTCTTTCCTGATTATATAATCATTTACACAGTAAATTCAAAGAAAAAGAAGCCATAAAAAAGGAGGTCCTAAAAATTGTTGGACACAAAATTGTTGAGTTCAGATGGATACAAAATAGAAATAACAGATCTGAAAATATAATAGGAAGATAACGAAAAGGCAAGAATAGCCTTTCATATTTAATATGACTTTAAATCTGAATAGGATCATAGAATAACCCTAATTGTTATAAAAAATTGTTATAATAAATCTATGTATTCAGTCAAAGTGGAAGAATAATTTCTTGGAACCTATTGAATGTAAAAACAGTGTAAACCCAGAGGACACTTGGTATGTGAGTGAGACAGTATTAGAAAGCATTTGAGAAATAAGTCAGTTTAACGATGGGTGACTCTTGAGTATCCATATGACAAAAATCAAAGCAAAACAAAACAATTTGTATCTTTAACATTTCTCTATACAGTAATGGTTTATAAATTAATAATTTATGTTTGAAAACAGACTAACAAAATGTTTTTAGAGAATTGTAAAGAAAATATCATTTTTATAAATGAATAAATTTATATGAAAAAGACCACATAGGTTAATTTTGAAAAAAAGGACACAAGCTGCAAGAAGATTTTTCAAAGTATATAGTCATCAAAGAATTAATTTCCAGAATATGTAAATCACTTCTAGGTTTAGACAGAAGCATCCGTTCTAACAAATGGCAAAGTAGATGAAAAAGTAATTCACAGAAAAGGAAATTCAAATCTTGAATTATGCAAACATGCCAGTCATAATAATAATCAAGTTAGATGCAAATGCATTTCACACACATTGGACCAGCAAACGTTTCACAAGTGTGACCATAACATATGTTGTTGGTTGATGGAGGAAAGTGAATCCTCACCATGGTGGTGGTAATGTAAACTGATAAAATCAATTTACAGAGCAAATTGACAACTTCTACTTAAATTGAGAATAAGCATATCAGATGAGCAAGTAATTAGTATCCTGGCTATACAGGAATGGCCACACATACCCTTCAAGTAACAGGTAAATTTTTATCACAATATGGTTTGCAATGAGAAAAAATAAAAGCAATCTTACTTCACATCAAAAATAAAAAATCAATGTCTCATTCAATGAAATAGTATATAGCATCTTTTTTTCTTTGTTTTTTTTTTCTTTTTGGTACTAATGACTAAACCTAGGGCATTTTATCACTGAGCTACATCCCCAGTCCTTTTTATTTTTTTATTTTGAGACAGGGTCTCATTAAATTGCTTAGGACCTTTATGATTGCTGAGGCTGACCTCAAACTTGCAATCCTTCTTCCTCAGCCTCTCAAGTTCTGGGATTACCAGTATGCACCACCATGCCTGGTCTGTATAGAGTATCCTAAATGAATAATATAACTGTATATAGTTTGATGAATTTAAATCCCAAACAATTAAAAAATTTAACTTTGCAAGTACATTGTTCTATATTGTGTGTAGATCCAAACGAATGTACTAAATCATAAAAACATAAAGAGTTAGACTACAATTTTGAAGTAGTCGGGAACTCCAGAGTGAGTTAGCAGTGGTTAGGGAATTGTGCACAGGTATTTCAGATGATGAACATTTACCTTATTTTTAAAAGCAAAGATCAGAAGCAACTATTTGCAAAGTATGAAGAAACATAAAATCTTAAGAAAGGGGTGCATGGCAGTCAAGTTATAAACTAGTTGTTGAAAATAGTTGTTTCAGTCAGCTTTTTCACCTCTGTGACCAAAAGACCTGTCAAGAACAATTATAGAGTAGTAAAAGTTTATTTGGTGCTCACAATTTCAGAGATCTCAGTTCTTAGATAGCCAACTCCATGGCCCTGTGCCCAAGATGAGGCAGAACATCATAGCAGAAGGGTGTGGTGGAGAAAAGCAGTTTAGTACATGACAATCAGGAAGCAGAGAGACAACTCCACTCACCATGAACAAAATTATATACTCTAAGGGCACTCCCCCAATGCCATACCTCCTATAGCCACACCCTACCCACCTATAGTTAGGATGTAGTTAATTCCTATCAGGGTATTAATATACTGATTACATTAAAGCTCTTACAACCCAATCATTTCACCTCTAAACCTTCTTCATTGTCTCACACATGAGCTTTTGGGGATCACTTCATATCTAAACCATAACATTAGTGGAAGAAGCCATTTACTCTATAAACTTTATAAGCTTGCTAGGCAATGCTGAGTGAAGAATTAAAGTTGTGTTCATGCATCTATGATCTCATATTATGGCATTAGTAATTCACTTTTTCTTTTCCTACCAGCAACAAACATGCAGACAGAAGTCAGTCAGTAATTGAAATGCATATCAATTATTATAGTTATTTTATTCTTAGTAAAGTTTGTATGTGAATATGCTCTGTTGCAGTGAAGGCTATACTAAATATATGCATATATATTTTGAGCTGGACTCTTTATTTAAGGTAATGTATGCACTTCCTTCATAATTAAATGTTAAGTCCCAAATTTTCTAATTTTCTGATTATCTTCTCTAGCTCTGATTCATTGTTTATTCACACACATAATTCATTTAACACAATATGCCTACTTATCCTTTTGTAATTGTGTGTATCTTAATCTTGTGGACTTAGATATTACACTAATTGATTTGTTTTTGTCTTGCTACTGCTTTAGTTGATGATTATCCACAATTATAGCAGATTAAACAAATGGAGTGTTCAGCTAAGTAACATGATTCTTACCTTTGGTGCTACATTTTTGAGTAAAATGTGTAGTAAGAAAGCTTTCTCTCATCTTGCAGAAGGGATATAGTCTCAGCAGGGCTTTGTGGCAGCTGAACAAATAAGACTATTCTCATCTGAGAAAACATTTACATCTTCAGATTAATTATAAATAAGTGGATCTTGGAAACTTAAAAAAAAGACATTTTTAGAACTACACCCTAGCCAACTGCAATTTTTTGAAGATTTTGAATCATAAATGTATGCATTAAAAGATGTAGATAAAAAGGCACTGTCTACAAATTATCTTGGATTAGTGTTTTTGTGAGGAAAAGTTTTTATGTATGAAAAAATGGCAATAGTTATTCACTATATGATGTGGTATAATACTAGGGATTGAAGGTAAAATCATCTCGTGTAGTCTAAAGAATTCCACAGTTTTATAAAATATATACTGTTATAGAAAAGTATAAATATCTAAGGGAATTTTAAATGTGATAAAGTTAGGTAGCAACATTTATGGTAAATTTTATTTTCATTTTATTTTTTCTAAATTTTGTATATTTAATGTGATACTTTTATAGAAAGAAAAACAAATACACCAAAAAATCACAGAGATAGCATCATTTAAGAATATGAATTATTTTTATATTAAGAAACTTAAGATTGGATCATCAATGCATACCTAGGATGTGTTTGGACAATTTACTTAACTTAATACCAGAAGAAAGTATGTGATCATTTCAGAGTGCAGTGAGGAGTGGAGTATAAAGAGAAAAAGTCATGCTTCCTGCCCTCGTGAAGCCATGGACTGTTCATACACATTTTATATTAAGATTTCCATTCACTTTGGCATCATGTCGGTAGTGAAAACATTCAGGATCATAGAAGCACAAACATGTAAATGTCTACCATGTAACAGATGCCTACTAGTAGCTACCATATGGAGCTTGCAAACTAAATGATTTTTTTAAAGAGAAAATTTAAAGTCGTAACCCAGATTTATTAATGATTTTTATCCCATTTTTAAGGGGAATGTAAGAACCCACAACTGAACTGAGTTTTAACAATCCATGATGTTATTCAGATATTTCCTAAAAATTGCCCACAGCTAGACAATTGGGGAGATGAAAACACATCTCCCAAAACTAGTAAATAGATTATTTAAAACTATTTTGGAAGGGAGGGGATGATTTTAGCTTTCAATAAAATGTTGCAGGTACAATTCAGTTTGCCCATTTCCCCTTAATATTATCAATCTTTAATTATAGAACAGTTACCAAAGCCATGAAATTAGCACACATCCTCCTTCTTGAATAGCTTTTTATAAAGGAATTCTCAGTGTTTATTTTATCCATAAGGGACTGTGTCTGGTGGACAGTGACTCAATGAAAAAGCCATTAATGCATTTCAGATTACAGTCAACACTCAGATCCTCCAGTTCACCAACAATGACCTTCATCTTTGTGAGACAACCAAGCCTGCCCTGCCTATTGATCCCTCTAACCCTACACCTCTTAATGTAATTCTACTCTCCAAAGTGAGAAATCTGCTTTTCTTTATTTACCTTCGATCTATTTACACATTTGCTGAAGGCTAGATACAGAGATTGCAGGTTCAGAAGTACTGATTCAAACTACTTAAAAATTCTATCATCAGACATTCAGTCTTCTTATAGTTCTATTTTTAAAATATGCATATATTTGAAATTTCCATACATCTTAAATATATACTATGATCAATTTTGAATAATGAATGAATTTAAGTAATTCATGACTCTCTCAAGGTAAGTGGACATTTTTTTTCAAACCAGAAATTTCTCTTAAGCAACTTTGCAGTGAATTCTCCCACCCCACCAGGATCAACCAATTTTTAGAATAAATGAGTATTAAAATCCCCAAATAAGGTTGTCTATTGCTCCATTTAATTTTGTTGCCTCTGCTGTGCCTGCTTAGAAGCTCTGCTATTATACACTTATAGCTTAGGATTGTTGTGGCTTTGTTGTAAATCAATCCCTTTGTGTGTATGATATGCCTCTTTGTGTACATGTCCTTGTTCTGAGGTCTATGTTGTCTAGTATCAATACAACTACTTTAGGTTACTTTTCTGCTTAAAATTAGCATGTAATATATTTTTCATCCTTTTACCTTTAATACAAACTTTTATATTTGAAGAACGGCTCTTGAATACAGAATATGGAGGATCTTGTTTATCTATTCAGTTGGACAATCTCTGAATTTCATTAGAGTATCTAGTGCAATTACATTTAATTTATTGGCGTGTTTGCATTTACTCATCAATATGCTGTTTTCTGTAAATTCCATTTCTCTCTGTTATTTTTTTCTTACTATATTCCTACTTTTCCCACTTTCCTCTAAATGAATTTATTTTCCTAGCTTTCTAATTTCAATTCCTCTATTTTTTTCTGTTTAAAATTTATTTTATAATTTATATATATAGATTAATATATTCTTTTGTATGCATTCTGACAAATGCACAATGTCATTAAACCAGCCATCTCAACCAATATTTCCGTCATTGACTCCTCAAATCTTTTGTCCAATTGTTGTAATCCATGCCATCTCATTTACAATCCCTCATAACCTCTGAATTATGACCCATTCCTATAGCATTGCCTTTTCATAGAATGTCATTTAAATGGAATAATATAGTATGAATATTTTGAGACTGGCTTCTCTCCCACAATAAAATGCATATATAAATGGTGGTGTGCATATCAGTAGTTTATATATTTTATAGCTAATACATTTATACATTGTACTGCTATACAAGAGTTCAACACTTTTCAAGCTCAGAAATATTTAATTTACTTCCAATTCCTGGTGGTTATAAATAAAGCTTCTACAAAGATTAATGAGAATGTGGGTGTGAATATAGGTTTTCATTTTCTTAGGTAAGTACTTGTGCATGGATTGTAAGCTAGGTATATAATTAAATTTATAAATCATAAACAAAATGTTTTCCAGAGGTGGAATTAATTCATGTCATAAAAGGCCAAGTTTTCAAGGTTTTCCACATTCTCATTAACATAGTGCTTGTCTCTTTTTTATTGTAACTATCTTAGTGTGTTTAAAGTAATAATCACATTGTGGTTATAATTTATTTTCTTCACCATGTTCAGATGTTTTTAAGCACTTTTTGGCTTTTTCTACATTTTTTGTTGAATTTTTTATTCAATATTTTGCCCCTTTTTTAGAAAATTGATTTGTCTTAAGCTGAAAGGGTTCATCATATAACCTGAATTCAAGAATTTTAATTTTAATTGTTATCTATAATAATTGTCTCTGTAACTTTAACTTAGCTTTCTCTTTTCATTATGATGGCCTTGACAAGCATAATCAATTTTTTTTTATTTTGATGGTTCAATTTGCTGATTTTATGCAATTTTACTACTTGTACTTCTGTTATGTTACATAGAAATATTTCCAAACCCAAAGTCAAGAAGATTTATTCCAAGGTTTAATTTGAAGAATTTAGTAGCTGCTTCTGATTCATTTAGGTCTGTTATCTATTTTTGTTAATTTTTCTGAATAGTGTGAGGTACGAACCTAAATGAGATGATGCAAACTTCATGTGTAAAGCACCAGGTAGTATACATTTAGGCTTTGGGGGCTGTAGTACCTGCCTCTGCTGTTCAAATGTGCTGATGTATTGTGAATCAGCCACAGGAAACATGGGTTATGTCCATGTGCCAAAGCAACATTTGTTGTAAACTGTCTGGGGCTGGGCATTCCTTGTGGCATTTTGGTGACCTGTACTTTAAATATATCTTCTGCATGTGATTATTCAATGATAAAAAAGTCCTTCCCAACTGAATTACTTTGATACTATTATTAAACTTCTATTGATCACAATTGGGCTTTCTTTTAGGACTTTCACCTGTGCCTCATCAATGTAGTTGTCTCTACTACATTATTTATTCCTCTCATAGTGTAACTTTGTAGTAAGTTATTTTATCTTCTATCTCTCTCTCTCTCTATCTATCTTTCTATCTATCTATTTATTCTAATTAGGTATATATAACAGCAGAATGCATTTTGATTCATTGTACACAAATGGAGCACAACTTTTCATTTCTCTGGCTGTACATGATGTAGAGTCTTACCATATGTGCAGTCATACATGTGCCTAGGGTAATGGTGTCCATCTCATTGCACCATCTTTTCTGACCCCACACCCCCTCCTCTCCTCTCCCTCCCCTTTGCCCAAAGTTTCTCCATTCTTCATATGCACCCCCTCCCCCATTATGGCTCAGCATTCACTTATCAGAAAGTACATTTGGCCTTTGGTTTTTTGGATTAGATTAATAATCTCCAACTCCATCCATTTACCTGAAAATGACATAATTTTATTTTTTTAATGCTGAGTAACATTCCATTGTGTATATATATCACAGTTTCTTAATTCATTTATCTATTGAAGGGCATCTAGGTTGGTTCCACAGTTTAGATATTGTGAATTAAGCTGCTATAAACATTGATATGGCTGCATCATTATAGTATGCTGATTTTAAGTCTTTTGGGTAAAGACCAAGGAGTGGGATAGCTGGGTCAAATGGTGGTTTCATTCCAAGTTTTCTAGGGAATCTCCATACTGCTTTCCAGAGTGGTTGCACCGATTTGCAGTCCTACTGGCAATATATGAGTATACCTTTCTCCTCACATCCTTGCCAAACCTTATTATTGCTTATATTCTTGGTAATTGCCATTCTAACTGGCATGAGATAAAATCTTAGTTTTGATTTTCATTTCTCTAATTACTAGAGAAGTTCTACATTTTTTCATGCATTTGTTGATTGATTGTATATCTTCTGAGAAATGTCTGTTCAATTTGTTAGCCCATTTATTGATTTATTTATTTTATGTTTTTTGTGCTCTTTTTTAAAAAATGTTTTTATTAGTTGTTCATGGACCTTTATTTTATTTATTTATATGTGGTGCTGAGAATCGAACCCAGTGCCTCACACATGCTAGGCAAGTGCTCCATCACTGAGCCACATCCCCAGCCCGTGTTTTTTATATATCTTGGAAACCAGGGCTCTATCTAATGTGCATGTGGTAAAGATGTTCTCCCACTCTGTGGCCTCTCTCTTCACATTATTGATTGTTTCCTTTACTGAGAAGAAGCTTTTAGTTTGATTCCATCCCACTTATTAATTAATGATTTTATTTCTTGTGCTTTAGGAGCTTGATTAAGGAAGTTAGGACCTAATCTGACATGATGGATATTTGGGCCTACTTTTTATTTTATTAGACATAGTGTCTCTGTTCTAACTCCTAGGTCCTTGATCCACTTTGAGTTGAGTTTTATGCATGGTGAGAAATAGGAGATTTGTTTCATTTTGCTGCATATGGATTTCCAGTTTTCCCAGCACCATTTGTTGAAGAGGCTATCTTTTCACCAACGTATGTTTGCAAGACTTTTGTTTAGTATGAGATAACTGTATTTATATGGGTTTGTCTCTGTGTTTTCCACTCTGTACCATTGGTCTATATGTATATTTTGGTGCCAATACCATGCTGTTTTGCTACTATAGCTCTGTAGTATAGTTTAAGCTCTGGTATTGTGATGCCTCCTGCTTCACTCTTCATGCTAAGGATTGCTTTGTCTATTCTGTGTCTCTTATTTTTCCAAATGTATTTCATGATTGCTTTTTCTATTTCCATGAGAAATGTTATTGGGATTTTATTTGGAATTGCTTTAAATCTGTATAATGTTTTTGGTAGTATGACCATTTTTACAATATTAATTCTTCCTGTCCAAGAACATGGGAGACCTGCCCATCATCTAAGTTCTTCTTCAATTTCTTTCTCTAGTGTTCTGTAGTTTTCATTGTATATGTCTTCCACTCCATTCGTTAGATTGTTTCTCTAGTATTTTATTTTTTTGAGGCTATTAGGAATGGGGTAGTTTTCCTAATTTCTCTTTGAGAGGGTTTATTGCTGATGCATAGAAATGTTTTTGATTTATGGGTATTGATTTTATATCTGCTATTTTGCTGAATTCGTTTATTAATTCTAGAAGTTTTCTGGTGGAGTTTTGTGGATCCTCTAAGTACAGAATCATGTTGTTGGCAAATAGTGATAGCTTGAGTTCTTCTTTTCATATTTGTATCCCTTTAATTTTTTTGTCCGTCTTATTGCTGTTGTTCATTTCAAGGACTATGTTGAATAGGAGGGGTAAGAAGAGGGCATCCCTGTCTTGTTCCAATTCTTAGAGGGAATGCTTCAAATTTTTCTCTGTTTAGAATGGTGTTGGCTTTGGGCTTATTATAGATAGATTTTACAATGTTGGGGTATGTGCCTACTATCCCTTGTTTTTCTGGTGTTTTAAACATGAAAGGATGTTGTATTTTGTCAAATGCTTTTTCTGCATCTATTGAGATGATCATATGATTTTTATTCTCAATTCTATTGATGAGATGGATTACATTTATTGATTTCCATATGTTGAACCAACCATGCATCCCTGGAATGAACCCCACTTGATCATGGTGCACTGTCTACTCAATATGTTTCTGTGTGTAATTTGCCAGAATTTTATTGAGAATTTTTGCATTTATTTTCATCAGGGATATTGTTCTGAAGTTTTTATTTTCCCTTGATGTGTTTTTGTCTGGCTTAGGTATCAGGGTGATACTAGCCTCATAGAATGAGTTTGAAAGAGTTCCCTCCTTTTCTATTTCATGGAATAATTTGAGTAGTATTGGTATTAATTCTTCTTTGTAGGTCTTGTAGAACATGGCTGAGAATCTGTCTGGTCCTGGGCTTTCCTCTGTTGGTAGGCTGTTGATGGCTTCTTCTGTTTCATTGCTTGAAACTGATCTGTTTGAATTATGCATGTCTTCCCATTAAGTTTGGGAAGATCATATGTTTCTAGAAATTTGTCACTGTCTTCGAGATTTTTTTCTATTTTATTGGAGTATAAATTTTCAAAATAGTTTCTAATTATCTTTTGTATTTCAATAGTATCTGTTGAGGTAGTTCCTTTTTCATCACAAAATTTAGTAATTTGAGTTTTTTCTCTCCCTTTTTAAGGGTGGCTGAGGGTTTCTCAATTTTATTTATTTTTTCAAAGAACCAGCTTTTTGTTTTGTCAATTTTTTAATTGCTTCTTTTGTTTCAATTTCATTGATTTTAGCCTGGATTTTAATTATTCCCTGTCCCGTATTTCTTTGGGTGTCAATTTGTTCTTTCTCTAGGGCTTTGAGATATAATATTAGGTTGTTTGTTGTTGACTTTTTATTCTTTTAATGTATGAGCTCAATGCAAAAAACTTAGCACTGCCTTTATAGTGTTCCAGAAATCTGGTATTTTGTATCAGAGTTCTCATTTACCTCTAAGAATTATTTTATCTTCTCTCTGATGTCTTCTGCTATCCATGCATCATTCAACAGTGTGTTATTTAGCCTCTAGGTGTTCAAGTAGCTTCTATTTTTTTATTTTATCATTGATTGCTAATTTAATTTCATTATAGTCTGATAGAATGCAAGGTAGTATCTCTGCTTTTTTATATTTGATAAGACTTGCTTTGTGGCATACAATATGGTCTATTTGAGAGAAGGATCCATGTGCTACTGGCAAAAAGTGTATTCACTTGTTGATGGATGAAATATGTATACACACTCACACATACACACACACACATATATATGTGTGTGTGTGTGTGTGTTAAGTCTAAATTATTGATTGTTTTGCTGAATTCTATAATTCCTTTGTTTAATTTTTGTTTGTAAGATCTACCCAGTGGTGAGATAGGTGTGTGAAATTCATCCAGTATTATTATGTTGTGGTCTGTTTGATTCTTGAAGTTGAGAAGGGTTTGCTTGATTAGGGCTTCTCTTTGATTGGTTTTTCCTTTAGTGTAGTTTCTCTCTTTGCTGATTTTCATTATTGTTTTTCATTTCCTCCTCATGAAATATTTTCCTGAGAATTTTCTGTAGTGCAGACTTTCTTGTTGTAAAATCTTTTAAATTTGTTCATCATGGAAGGTTTTTATTTCATCGTCAAATCTGAAGCTTAATTTTTCTAGGTATAAGATTCTTATTTGGCATGCATTTTCTTTCAGTGCTTGGCATATGTTCTTCCAGGATCTCCCAGCTTTGAGGATATGGATTAATAAATCTTCTGAGATCTCAACTAGTTTTCCCCTATATGTAATTTGAAACATTTCTCTTGTGGCTTTTAAAATTCTATCCTTATTTTGTATGCTAGACATTTTCATTATAATGTGCCTTGGTGTAGATTTGTTGTAGTTTTGTGCACTTGGTGTCCTGTAAGCCACTTGTGTTTGATTTTCCAATTCATATTTCATGTTTGGGATATTTTATGATATTATTTTATTGAATAGATTGTACATTCTTTTGGTTTGTATCTCTGAGCCTTCTTCTGTCCCAATAAATCTTATATTCGGTCTTTTGATGTTATCCCATAATACGTGTAGGTTCTATTCATGGTGTCTTTCCATCTTCACTGTGTGATCAACTTTATTTTTATGATTGTATATTTTATATTGATTGTCTGAGGTTCTGTCTTCCAAGTGAACTAGTCTGTTGGTGATGCTTTCTATTGAATTTTTACAAAAATATGGAACACTTTATGAATTTGCATGTCATCCTTGCACAGGGGCCATGCTAATCTTCTCTGTATCATTCCAATTTTAGTTTATGTGCTGCCAAACCAAGCACTGTAGTAAATTTTGAAATACAAATAATAATAATAATAATAAATCTTCCAAGTTATCAAATATTTTCAAGATTTTTTTTAGGTGTTTTGGATCCTTTGTATTTCCCTGTAGATTTTGCAAAAGTAACTCTGCTGGAATTTTCCCAGAGCTGTTGAATCTATAGATCAATTTGAGAGAAATGCTGTCTTAACCCTATTGGTTCTTCCAATTGATAAAAATAGACTATGGCTCAATTAATTTATATCCTCTTTTAAATCCTTTTAACAATGATTCATTGTGTTCAGTGCACAACATCATGTTCAGTACAAACATCATGCTTCTTTTAAAATTGTTAAATACTGTAAGCTGTAGAATTTTTATTCTTCTTTTTTCTGTAGAAGTTTTAAAGAAGATATTTGTGCAGTCACTAAAATTCGTTTCTAACTTTTTGAAGGATTTTATTGTGAACTGGTGTTGTATTTTATCAAATGGTTTTTTTGCTTCCTCTACTAAGGTAATTTTGTAATTCTTTTAGCATATTAGAGGAATTTATTTTTGAATTTCAATATAGCTCAGTTGGTAGAGTGCTTGCCTCACATGCACAAGACCCTGGGTTCATCCCCAGCATCATAAAAAAGAAGAAAGAAAGAAAGAAAGAAAGAGAGAGAGAGAGAGAGAGAGAGAGAGAGAGAGAGAGAGAGAAAGAAAGAAAGAAAGAAAGAAAGAAAGAAAGAAAGAAAGAAAGAAAGAAAGAAAGAAAGAAAGAAAGAAAGAAAGAAAAATCGAGCGAGCATAAATAAAATACAAAATAGGACTGGCAATGTGTCTCAGTGGCCAATTGTCCTGAGTTCAATCCCTGGTACCGCCTTGCACAAAAAAAGAAAATTTAGAACTAACTTTAATTCCTGGAAAAATCCAAATTTTTATGGTACATACACTTTTGTATATGTTGCTAGATTTGTTTTGCTAATATTTTTGGAGGAACTTGATATTTGTATTCCTTTTTCGTACTTCAACTTCTATCTCAAATACATTAATTAATACTCTAATATGTATCATTTTCTTTCTACTGCCTGCTTGTATTTAGTTTATTCTCCTCTTTCTAGTATAAAAGGTAGATTTTGAGGTCAATTGTTTTTTGCTTATTTTTTTGTAATTGAAGTATTTCCTATGTATTTCCCCTGAATATGAATTGAATTATAATCTATTAATTCTGATTGGTTATTTTGTTATTTTGATTCAGTTAAAAATTCTTTCTAAATTACTTGTTAAATTTTTATTTGATTCATGAGTAATTTAGTAATGTGTTAATTCTTTATTAAAGATAGATATTTCCCTCCCTCCCTTCCTTCCTTTCTTCCTTCCTTCCTCTCTTTCTTTCTTATTTGTCAGAAAACATATATTAAAGGTCTTTAGTCATTTTGAATATGAGGCTTTTTTTTGTGGAAGCACTGTGTTCTATTTAGGGTAATGTTTCATGTATTCTCAAGAGGAATGTGTTTACTGCTGTTTTGAGTCAGAGTGTTCAGTAACTATCAATCAGGCACCTTGGTTGGTAGTGTTTTTCAAGACTATAATACCATTGCTGATTTTCTGCATACCTCTTTTATTAATTATTTACAGAAGGGTTTTGAAATATCCAACCACAACTATAAATGTGTTCATTTCTCTTACCAGCATTATTAGTTCTGCTTATATATTTTTAGATTGTATTATTCATGTTATAAATATTCAGGATGTATATGTCCTTTTGATCAGTTTACTCTATTTTCATAAAATAATCTTTTTAATTCCCACAAATTTACTGCATGTAGCAATGTGATTCTGTATATTGTCACATAGTATATGAATTTTATATATCTTATAACCTTTGTATTGCTATTGTTACTCATTTTATTCTTATATATGTTATAAGCATCATAATACAGTTTTTGTTTTTATTTTAGCAATCAGTCATCTTTTAATGATTCAATGTGATAGGCATAGTATTTCCCTCCCCAAATTTCTAAACCCTGATTCCCAAAACTAATGACTGTCACCTCACATGCTAAAAGGGAATTTGTAGATGTGATTAAGGATCTCAAAATGTAGAAATTACCTGGGCAGGCCCAATATAAAATCAAGGATCCTGATGAGAAGGAGGTAGGAGAATAAGTTGAGTAGTAGTAGGAGAATAAGGATTATATTTTGTAGATTTTCAACATGGATGAAAGACCCACAAGCCAAGAAGTATTGGCACCTCTTAGAAACTGAGAAAGACTGGGAAACAGATTCTTTTACAGAATTTATGGAGAAAACAGCTCTGTTGACCCACTTCAGACTCATGACTTCAAGAACTGTAAGATAATACATGTGCTTTGTATCATTAGGCTTATTGATTGATATTACAGCAGCAATAGAAAATGAATAACAATAAAAATTTGTAAAACTCCCATATACAACTGTTCATTTAGTTACTGCTTCCAGTGTTCTCTATTACTTTTTTTAAATTTTTTAACCTGGGACATGAACCCAGGATTTTCTATCACCAAATTAAATCTTGGGTCCCTTTTATTTTTTATTTTGAAACAGGGTCTCACTAAGTTGTTGAGGTTGGCCTAAAATTTGCAATCCTCCTGCCTCAGCCTTTTAAGTCTTTGTGATTATAGGAATGTGCCACTGCGCCCAGCTCCATTCCTTTCTGGTATATGGATTTACCTTAGAGAATATTTTTCTTCTGTCTGAAGAAGATTCTCAATGTTTTTTGTAATGCAGTTTTGGTACTGACGAATAACTGTACCTTTTTGATACCTGGAAAGTGTTTTTACGCCTGTCTTTTTACATGTTTTAAAAGATATTTTTGTTAGGTATGAAATTTTAAATCAACATATTTTTTTCTTTGTGGACTTTAAAGTTGTGTTCCCCTGTCTTTTCACTGCCATAGTTTCTAAAGATAACTGTTCTGTTCTTATATTTTTTTCTCTGTATATAGCATGACATCTTTAAGAGATGATTTTAAAAGTGTATCACTCTTTTTAAGGCAACCTTTTGAAGATGTTTAATGTAGGTTTCTTCATGTTTCTCATACTTGCAGGGGGTGGCAGGGAAAAGATAATTCTTTTCAGGACACACACCACCTGACTGCTTACCAAACACCAGGAGTTTAGTAGATTTTATCTATCATATATCCCCGTGCCTTAGAGCCAGCTAATCATGGACTAAACCTCTGAAGCTATAAGCCAAAATAAATCTTTCCTCCACTAAGTTTATCTTGTGAGTTATCTTGGTCACAACAACAAAGAACTGAGTGACACAAAATCAAATTCTATGGTGTTAGTCTAATTAAGAAGATCCAAGATCCAGGAATGCCCAATTCTGAAAGAAAGAGAAGATGGGTGTATCAGTTCAAAAAGAGGAAACTAAATTTACCCCTTCTGTGCTTTCTGTTCTACCCAAATTCTCAAGAAATGGGATGATACACATTCACATTTGTGAAGGGGATCTTTACTAACTAATTAAAATGCTAATCTCTTCCAGGAGCACCAGATCATACACATCTAGAAATGATTTTGTCCACAATCTGAGCCCAGTCTAGTGGACATGTAAAATTAACCTGTCATTACTATGATGTATGTAGATAGGTATGTTTTTTCTTCTTATCATACTAAAAGTTTGTCAAGCCATTTTTGCCTGTAATTTGAAGTTTTTCAACATGTTTTAGAATGGTTCTGCCATAATAAATTACTTTTCTGGCTACTTTTCTTTTCCCCTTTTTAAATGGATCTTTAATGGTTCATATAATTTAACATGTGATATCTTTGCCCAGGTCACTGAGTTGTCTACTTTACTCTTTGTTCTTCATTCTGGTTAATTTTATGAACATTTCTCTAGGTTGATTAACCCTTTTTTCTTCCATTTCCAATATGATGTCTATCTAGTAAAGATCTAAGATGCGAATTAGTTGGATTTTGCATTTTATATTCCTCTATTGTTTTTCCCTTTATGTTCATAAATCTACCCATATTTTTTATGTTAAATATAAATTTATATACATCCAATAGCTTTACATCCTTTTCTGTGTATTTCAATAGCTGAATCATTCAGTATTTGGATTTTATTGATGTTTCCTTGTGGCAATTGGTCATATTATCTAAGTTCTTCACTTCTTTAATGATTATTATTGAACATTTAAGAATTATTTGTTGTAGAGACTATGAATTATACTATTTTCTATTGAGAAATATTGGCTTTTGTTCTGGCAGAGAATTAATTTAGTTCATTTGTAACTCCACACGCTCTCTTCTGAGATGGGGAGAACCCAGATCACTTCCATGTGTATCCTTCTGTTTGTGACCTTATTATCCCGCATTTGCCATAAAGAATTCAGCCAAATATTTTGGTGGGGTATATATGCAGATTGGGCCTCCCCTGTGACAGCATTCTTTCAGGAATTTATACTATCTTTCTCTTGTATTTTTGTAGCCCTGGTATTTGTTACCTGAATCCTCAAGCCATATGCTTGTTGATTCAACTGGGAGAATTGGAAAGAACATAATCCTCAATGCTGTTTCTTTAAGTTTTTACTCTTTTTCAGTTTCTACATGTATTGGTACCTTTCAAGTGCTACTATACAGTTATTTTTCCAAGAATATATAATTGCTATCTATTAAAGAGAGGGTAAATTCAACTTAATCTCTCCTTCCATACCAAAAGTGGAATCCCATTCTGAGAAAATTGAAAAATCCAGATTCAGTTTTCCACTAGTCTGTTCTGTGTCTTTTCTGCTTACCTTGTTTGCAGGAACCATCTCTGTAAGCTCTTACATCCCACAGGTAGTTTTCAACTTTGTAGTTTAATCATATCTTGAACTATTGTTATAAGATTATTTGATGCCCCCCTACTGAGTATCAACACTCAGCTGAACAATATATTCTCAGTAATTCGCAAGTTAAATTCACATATGGAATAACTGCTCAGAACTTTAGGCAGTGCAAGTAGTCTTTTTACTGTCCATGAATCTAAATTCTCCTATCCCCTACAAACTGCATTATGCTTTTCAACAGACACTTCAGTATTGCAGATATTCCCATGCTAACTTTTTTACACAAGTGGTATAGTTAATGAATGAAAGAATAATCCCAATAAAATAAAAAATAAAAATTCTATCATTGATTGTTTTCAAGATTTTGACCATCAATTCATGATGTTAAATGATGTATAAATTAATTTCATACATTTTTCATGAGGTGCAATTTATTTCAGGTAGAATAAATATTAAAAAATCCATAGTTATACTAACAAAATTCATGGCTCCAAGGTACTTTTATTATGGATATACCATATCAAACCAATTATAATTTCAGGAATTTAACAGAACTTTGGCACAGTAAAATGAGCAAAATGTAATATATTTCATTTTATTTTGTGGTTATAAGAATGTTCCTTACCCTTATGTGTACTTCAATTTCAATGTTAGAGCATGAGGTGATATACTAATAACAGCTCTAAGACTTTGTATCTTATTGTATGATAAAAATTTTCAAGAGTAGGAATTCCTTCTACAAACTGATAGTATCTAAAAAGAGGTTTAACATCAGAAGTTTACTTTCTCTAAACAGGCTCAATTATTACCAAAACAATGCTTTCAAATGCTCTATCTTCTCTATTTTTTTATATTAGAAAGTAGTTAACAAGTGTGGAAAGAATCTATAAGTGTTATTCAATAATATCAGCTAAATTCAGTTCTAAGAGGACCTGTACCTGACCACATGAGCCATCTGTGTATTCACCAAAACCTGATTTCACTGAGGCTAGTGAGTACAAAGCTTACAGTTCCTCCCTCACTTAGTAAAACTGGAGAGTGACCAGATGATGAAAATTTGTAAGCTAGCTGTTCATTTATGTTCATGAATTTTATTTCAGCCTTTATGAGAATGCACTGTTAATGGAATGAGGCTTGAAGCATTTGATCCACCCAAAAGCTGAAGCTGGACACCCACCTCCTAATACTGACAAAAATAGAAACAGTTATCTTTTATGGCCTTCTTTCATCCATTCTAGCATAACCAATAACTTTGGTGATTTTTTTATTTTCTAGGAAGAATAGTTAATAGTACATAGACACAGTAGGGAACAAAGATCAGTCAGGCAAACCCAACTTCTCAGAGCTCTTAAGGGAATTAGTTTTCAAATATCTCTCCGGATATACCAAAGGTCAAAGTTTTATGTGTGCCAACCTTTCTGTTATATTTCTCATACTAAAATATTTCTGTTCAATTTATGTCCTGGTTTTGAACATAGCAAAATTGACTATTTTGTACATGTCCTATATTTTGAAAAATGCAGATGAATGCTAGCATAACATTTAAACACAGAATTATTAATATAGAGTGAAATTGTACCTGACAGTGTATTCATTTAGAGGAGTAATTCTAAATCTGGTTTATATGGAAAATATCTTTATTCTTTGGTCATTTGTGATTTCATGTGTTCTAAGAAAAATAACTAGGCAAAATATGTTCCTTTTCTATTTTGATTATCTTTGAGTTTTCTATTTCTTTCTTAACATGCAGTATGATATATCTCAACATGAGTTAGGATATTCATGTCTGACATAGGGTGTAGTCATCCCTGAAATTCTATATCTTTGCACACTTATAATGCATCTTCTATACTATATGTCCTCTGATGTTTCACCAGGTAGTAGTGTTTTCTTTAATTTTTTGTTGAGAACATTTTAAATTTACTCCTGCTTTATGACTTAGCCTGCCCTGCCTTGCCTTTCCTCTTCCTTTCCTCCTTCCTTCCTTCCTTCCTTCCTTCATCCCTTCCTTCATCCCTTCCTTCCTTCCTTCTTCCCTCCCTTCCCTTCACTTCCCTTCCTCCCTCCCTCCCTCCAGCTTTCCTTTATGCTTTAGGGGAAAGACTGAAAGCCATTCTGTGCTACATTCATAGGAATCAAAATTCTGAAATTTATCCTCTCTTCTCTACTTTTTAAATGTTACCACATATTCAATATGGTTTATATTTTGTGCATATGTGTGTCTCTGCATAATACTTTATTGTGCGTTTTGAAAACTTATGAAATATGACATAATATATTGCATTAGTAACTTGTAATTTGACAAATATACATTTTGTGAATTATTATGTGTATTTTAGTTCCTTTTTTTCATTTTAGATGTTCTTTAGCTAGCTTTCTAGCGTTTAGATGCTACCTATGAACTGTGATTCATATAAGAAGTAGGTTTCCAGGTTATTGATATCATTATTATATTGTCTTTCTAAAAAATTCAACTAAGAATAAACCTTTGGTTAAGGTCAAGGTGTGTCTTTGTCAATCACTGTTTCTCTATTTTAAGAAAAATTTATAATTGAAGAAAAGCCATTTTCTTTTTTTTTCTTTCTTCTTTCTTTCTTTCTTTCTTTCTTTTTTTTTTTTGGTACTAGGGATTGAAATCAGGGGCACTTGACCACTGAGCCACATCCACAGCCTTATTTTGTGTTTTATTTAGAGATGGGGTCTCACTGAGTTGGTTAGTGCCTCGCCATTGCTGAGGCTAGCTTTGAACTTAAAATTCTCCTGTCTCAGCCTCCCAAATACTGGGATTACAGGTGTGCTCCACCATGCCCGGCCATGTTTTGTTTGTTTGTTTTGTTTTTGTGATTTTGATTTTATTTCTTTTCAATAACTTTGAGAAAAGAGCTAATCAAGCTGACAGGTATTAGATCATTGAAGGTAATGATTAATGACAAACCACTGGATCACTTTTGACAAATGACTCAAAAGAAATTCAAAAAATTAAATGTCACTGCAGTGACAAAACTCTCATGCTCATCTATTTATTTATGTGAACACATACCCAGTGCCTGTATGATGCTGAACTTTGACTCATCCAATTAGCAGGTAGTTCTCATTCAGAAGCACAGAAACATAATTTAGAATAAATCTTGACACTGTTTATTAATATATGTAGATATAGTTAAATAATATTTCATCTTAATGTTTAAGAATTATAAAAACAATGCATTTCTATAGTTTGGCCAAGTTTTAATATTAATCATTATAATAAATCAATGAAGACTATTCCTTCACTTAGAAATATATAGAGATTTTTAAAAATTGCATTGCACACATAACTTTGTAGCATTTATAATAGAGTGATTATAAAAGTAATTTTGAACACAAAATATATTAGGAAAACATTCTCAGGAGAAATGCAGTGGAATCACATTATCAGAAGAAAGGCATAACATACAATTTCTGATGTTTAAGAAAATGCTGACACATTATGGAATATGAGAAGTCACTACTGTATTTAAATTCTCTTGGAGAGATTTCAAAGAACAATGTAATAGTATTTTTAAAATACTATTACATTGCTGAAAGTTTCAATGTTTGTGACTCTCAACTTTTGAAGAAATAATATTTGTCAACTAAAAAACACCCAAGTTTAGTAATGTATTTTCAAAATCCTTTTACTATAAAATAAAAAGTCTATGAAAACCTGAAAGTAATACTCTGTATATTTATAATATATTCTATTGTATTCAAGTTTTTATTTCACAATTCATTCTACTACACAACAGAAAATATTCCTTTTTTATATTTCAAAGTCCCACATTGATTCTTGTTTGTTTCCAATATTAATAATTTTATTTTTATGATTGTTTTCATTTTGGCATCAATGTCATGCTATTTATTTTTAGTCTTAATAGCTAATAATTCAAATTTTTCTTTGTTATTCTTTAAATTTTTGATATGTCTTTATTCACCTGTGAATAAATAAAGTTATGTTTAGAAACAGGATTCTTAAATTGCTAAAATTTCTTAAAATTTTGACTGTACTTTAATACATTTTAGGGAGCATTTAACTCTAGTGCATGTAGTATCTCCCTCAGCACATAGAATTTACCTCTCCATTTTGTTAAATTATATTTATATTATTAAATAATTTTTTCATATTTTCTCCATAGTATTCTTTTCCTCATTTATTATATTTATTCTTCAAAATCTTAGTGGTAAGTTGCTACTGTGAGTGAGGCTTTAAAACATTCATGTTGCCTCCTTAATTTTTATTGATTAGCAAAATGTTGATTTCTCTTTACTTATAGATAGATGTTCAGCAATCTTAATCCTAGTTATTTTGAATTGCTTTTAATTCTATGATTTCACTGAGTTTTCTCTATAAAATTTAATTTTTCCAGGTTTTTGGCATTTTTTTTAAAAATTTTATTTCTTTGGATCAGGTCAACAAATCATTAACCTTGAAGTTGGCAAATAACTTTGAATAGAACACAGCCATGAGTATTCATTTCCAAATACCTAGGGCTGGTTTGCATTAATAAAAATGGAACCCCTTTCAAACACCTGAAATCTGAGAATTTTGAAGAGACATACAGAAGCAGGGTAGAAGATCATTCCTCTGTGGGCAACTCCTTACTCTAAAGCAAAGTTTATTGTCAGATTCCTATTACCACTTCTGGGTTTATTTTCATCCTGAAACACAGAAGAATCCTTCTTGTGCTTTGTCCACATGCCTTGATTAGAATTTGGATGCCTGAAATGACTTGTCAAGCTTCAGAGGACCAGAGGACCACAGCAGCCACTCTGGGACCAGTGGGGACTTGTGTCACTAGCTGCACCTTCACAATTCACCAAACTGGAAGCATAGCCTAAATAAAGATCCTGTCCTCCTGTCCCCATGCTAAAGGATAGAAGTCATCAGAAGTACATTGATCAGGAGGTGACACATTTCATGATGGAATTTGACTACTGTTCACTAAGACAAAAATGAGACCTCTGTGAGAAAATAATCACCAGGCATAGGCATAGCCTCTGTAGCTCTAGGCAAGATATCAGGGTACATGATCTCCTCTTAGGTTGTCAATGTATACAAAAAGATAATACCCATCACCAAAGTAATGCAAACACCAGCTTTTTCAGACTGGCAGCAGCTGAAGGATCAACCCATGAGAGTGAACATAAAGGATACAAAGATCAAATCTAGATATTCCCATCATGTGTAAATTAGTTTTGTTAAGAACTGAAGAGGAATATGGAAGATTAACGATCATCCAAAGATAATTTCACTAATGGAATAAAAATTTGATTGCTTTGATTCACATGGAAAAAGGGTAACCATACTAGCACAAAGTTCATAAAAATTTCTGAATATCACTGACAACACATACACACACAGAGACACACAACTTCCAGAGATAAAAGTATATCTAAGAAAATGACAATCAGATTCATACCAGTTCTTTTTATAAATCAATAAAGAATTAATGTTATGAAGAAATAGAGTATCATTTACAGAAAACAGAGATTAGAAAACTGAAATTATAATTCCAAGTTACTCTGATGTTTGGGAGAAAAGAAAATATAATTTCTAGCATATAAAAACTAAGATATTATTAATTGTTGTATGTCTCTCATAAAATAAAGAAATAAAACAAAGCAATACTTTATATACAAAACAATAAGGTATACTTAGAAATTAAAGAAATATTGAAACAGATGATTTCTGTTACTAGTTAGATTTAGCATTGTTTTAGAAATTTGACCAGTAAAACAGGGAAAAAAAGACAAAAGAGAGAAAAAGAAATGTGCAAGTGTCATTATAAATGGATGATGGAATTGTATATCAAGAAAATGAAGGGAATAAATTAGTAGACTTAATAAGAAATTATAGCAAGTTTTCTAGGTGCAATGTCAGTAAAGAAATCAATTGCAGTTATGTAAAGCATAAACAAAGTGTTAATTCATAATTTTTAAGAAACAATTTACTATAGCAACAATTTATTTTAAAAGTTGGGAATAAATATCAGATGTGAAATAACTTTAGGCAGTGACCTACAATGTACAATTGATAGAAAATGAGACAAAAGTAAATGGAAAATTTTATGTCTACTTGGATTAGAAGATTCAAAAGAGATGTTAATTATCTCCATATAGATCTCAATTTAAATATCAATGAATGCCAAACAGATATTTTTTTGGGGAAAACTGACTAGCTAATTCTGACACTTGCGTAGAAAAATCAAAAGAACAAAAATAGATAAAACCCTGTTGAAAAGAACAAAAAGTAGAAATTTATTTTCCAAAGCATTTAGGACTTCTAATTCTGTCCTCCTAAGATTTTCCCCTTATAACCAGAATTAACACAACCCATATACTTTGAAAGTATCTAAAATGCTATAGGGATCCTGTAACTTGAAGGATGTCTTTTCTCCTCCCATGCACACCAAAGGGAGTTACAGATGCCTCCAACTTATCTTCAACAGGAACAGACCAGCAATGCTCTAATCCAACCTGTTTCTAGAGATGAGTTTAATGGATGAGGAAAATGATGTCTAACAGCAGACATCTTTTAGACATAGGACCCGAGTTCAGGGTTCAGTTCAGCACCAATGACAAATTGTCTGCTCTCAAAGTTTCAACTGGGACTCAGTGGAAAACTGATCCATTACATCTTCACCACAATCCTCCCTCCCCTGAGAAAGTAGAGGGCCGCGCTAGAGTCCTCCTACAGAGTGGTGTCAGCATACTTGGTCAGGTGCTGACCATTTTTCCCGTAAAAGGAGGTGCATGATTTCTTTCCTGGGAGAGTATTAGAGGAGCCTACCAAAGAGCTGTCTTCCACTCCCTGCAGGAGGTTGGTTACAGGACATCTCACAAGGACAGCTTCACACAGCCCAGCTTCCACCTCCAATCAACAGTAACAAGAGTTAATTCGGGTGGTGCTATCACAACTAGGCTTACTTATTCCCTTTATACCCACTGTCATGTTATCCAGCCTTTGACAATAACCAATCTGGACCCCACCTGCCAGCAAGATTGATCAAGGTGATTCAAGTCAGGACTAGAAATCACTCTAATTTCTCTTTCAATCCCATGAGTGGTTGCAGGTGCAAGCTGAAACTGGCTGCTCATATGAAAGCAATAAGACTGAAATAAGATATACCAAACAGTGAGAACTATCTTTAGTTTTCCCTCCTCTAACCATTGATGTCAGCTGGTCCTAGAAGGAAGCTGGGGTCACAACCCTACCAGATAGAATGAGTCGAAACCAGGTGTGCAAGTCAACACTCAGCTTACAAACCTCCCTGACCTCAGCAAGGCCAATGGAAAGCTGAGTTGCCACTTATAAAGTGTATTAATGAAGGAGCTACCTGATGTCTCTGGAGTTCCCCTTTCTCCTGAGAGCCGTTTGAACAAGGAGTTGATCTTCTGGTGTCAGAATATAACAACGAGTCAGTGTGAGTCAAACCTCTGTTTCCACCTTCCCTGGCGGCACTGGAATCTCTAAAAGAACAGATATTATAACTGCACTTTATAGCAAAGGTGGTAAGTGTATGTCCTATATTCAAGTTGATGTTAATGGGCCAGAGAGAAGACAAAATATACACACCTGGCCATTTTGCAATACCTCAGTAGGGGGCTGCCTGCTAATAAGTTATATTTACTAAGATACAGAACCTCATAATATGTTATTCAAAATATTCAACATATAAGTGAAGATCACTTGCCACATCAAAAACCAGAAACATCAAAAATAAATGAGAAAAGATGATTAGCATATGTCAGCACCGAGGTAAATTAAATGTTGGAATTATCTAAGAAGGATTCCAAAGCAGTCATTATTAGTGTTTGAGAAATACTTAGGAAGTTTCTTGAAAGAGATAAATAATTGAAAACTCTCAAGAAAGTAATAGAACTTATAGATAGCTAAGACCCAATGGAAAGTCAGACTAAAAATAAAGCACTTTATTATCCTAAATGCTTTATAATGTGCTTTTTATTAAAATAAGCATTTAATAAACTCTAATAAAGCACTCATTGGGTGTTCTCAATAGTAGATGATAGATGAAAGCAGATGTAATCAATACACTTAGAACTGATAAATAGAATTTATGTGATATAAAAAATTTAAAAAGGAAATAAACAGAGTACAAGGATGTATAAAAATGAGTGGACATTCATATTATCAAATATGATAATAGGAGGAGAGATGGAGTGGTGAAAAAGAATGAAAATGAAATAGCTTTCAGAGAAATAGTGATCAAAATTTACCAAATTTACTTGAAACCATAAACATACAGACTCAAGAAATTGAGTGGAACCTAAATAAGAGAATTGCATAGAAATCCATGCCATACCACGTAATGATTAAAACTGTGAAAGTGAAAGACCAGGAAAAAAATCTCAAGAGCAATCAGAAAGCAATGTTATGTTACTTGGAGCAAAAATTCAAATGACAGAAATTTATTTTCTAAAATAGTGGAGGCAAAAAGAAAAGTGACAAAATTATTTTCAAGAAATGAAAGGATAAAATTGTTAAATGTGAATTTCGTACCTCACAAAAATATCTTTCTGAAATAAAGAGGAAATAAATATACACAAAAAAGAAAATCAGACAATTTCTTGTATCTACCCTTAAAGAAAGACTCCAGAAAAACCTCCAAATAGAAAGAAATGAAGACAAGACAGCTTGGAACATGAAATAGGAAAGAACACTGGAATGAATAAAAATAAAAACAAATATTATGTTGCTCTCATTTCTTATTGTAACATAAGTCATATTTGGTAGTTTAAACTATTATAAAATTAAAATATCATTTGATATAAAAGTCAATATAAAATCAGGAGATACAACAATTAAATGTTAAAAGTTGAGCAGATAAAGGGACATGCATTCACTCGAAATAGTTAAAGCATTGATTTGTGTAATTTTATAAATAAAAATTTTTACTTTTGCATAATTGAAAATCTACATGACAGTTGTAAAAAATAAGAAAGGTGAATGAACCATTTATGTTCCTAGTTTCCTCCAAAGGTAACATCTTCTTATATACCACAATATCACCATCAAGATATTTATGTTCATACAATGACAATAAAGAACAATGGAGATACTGGACATTTATAAGGAGTGAAGATTCTGTGAGCATCAATTGTCACCTGTGCTTTTTTCAGTTAAATATCCAATTAATGCATTTGTGGGGAATTTTCTCAGGGTTTATCAATTGGATACTAAAGAGATTTGTTCTTAAGTTTTTTCATCCCTTTCCAAATTTTAAAGGTTATTTTAGTAGAAAATTAGGGAAAGATAAGTCAAAAACTATTTTAGATAACTTGAAACTAGATATTTATTCTGGCATTTGGTTCAAAATGAAGAAAAAATCAATATAAAGAAGAATCATTTAATTACCTTGGGCATTTTTAATCTATTCAATATAATAGGAGGTTGAAATCATTTTATATATTACTTTATTAATTTTGAAAGACATGAAAATATTTTAAAAATCTCTAAGATAATTAACAGATACCTATGATTTTTACTTCCCCAATGAATATAGCATCTTTATCTCTCTTTTGGGTAAACAATTCAGAGTTAATTACATAGTTGTCCATCCTTAAATGTTATCATTATTGTTATATTTTTTATTAAGTATGGAGAACCACTCAGCTTAGTTTATAATGAGTTGAATTATTATTGGAGCCATAGAGAATTGAACAGTTGGAAGTCATAAGCTAAATGTCTGTGGGGAAAAATAATGTCATGTTTCTTAACTAGCTCATGTTACAAAGTGGTTTATTAGATCCATTTTGTACATAGATAAATATCATACAAATTTGTTTAATTTTCTTTAAGTCAGATTGCTAAAGAGAAATGTTTAAAAGTGCTTTTGCAGTAGCATTGCTAAAATGGATGACATAAAATGGATTTCAGAAAACAAACAAAACAGATTGTATTAATGAGGAAATTATCCACAGATTAGCTCAGGTAAATGGCATTAAGGCTTGATAGGATTCTGAAAGAGCGTATGATAGTATAAGGTGTATAGGTAGTTAATAATATGGGCCCGTCCTTGAGTGTGAGTTAGTAGAGGAGAGCTCGTTAGTGAGGAATTTGGAAAAACTTTGAGGAAGCACCCTCAAAGTATTGTTCAGGGCCATCTGGAGTACTAACGAGCTCTTGGTGCCTCAAAACTTTCAGACTTTGATCCTGTGAGTTTTGGAACCTGGCCAGTTCCCACCTCACAGAGATTTTACAGCCTATGGCCAGCTGCATAACGCTGGACTGCATGTTGGGAGGGGTTGCTGTGCCTTTATAAGCCCTCCAAAGGAGAGAAAGAGAGAAGAAGGGTTCCAACTGGAAGGAAGAAGAAGAAGAAATTCCAACTGGACCGGAGAAGAAGGGATCCATCTGAAGAGGAAGAGCTTGAATCCATCTGAGAAGAAATTTCAACCGGGGAAGAAAGAATCTGACGTTTTGAATAAGAAGAAGGAACCTGATGATGAGAAGAAGGAAGCTGACTTGCGAGGTAGAAGGCAGACTCTCACCTGTGTGTTTTACCCCACTCTTGGTGTTGCTGATTTTACCCAAGACTGAGTGTTGAAGGTGATGATGACGCTTTAAGTGGAAAAGAAGGACTCTCACCTGTGTTGTTTATCCTACCGTTGGTGTTGCTGATTTTGCTGATTTTACCCGAGGATAGGTGTTGAAGGTGTTGATGCTGTTGTGAGTAAAGAAGGATCTTGAATGGTGCTTTGAGGAGAAAGACTCTGAAGGTGATGATGGTGCTTTGAGGAGGAAGACTCTTACCTATGTGTCTATCCCATTCTTGGTGTTGCTTATTTTACCCAAGGCTGGGTGTTGGAGGAAATGATGATGCTTCGAGTGTACTTGCAAACCCATGTTGTGTTATCCGGTGTTTACTGATGAATGCTTATTGGGCTGGAGCCACTCTCTCTTTCTGTTCTTTGATATTATTGATTCATTATATACAATATTCAATATTGCAAAGCATAACTGTTGCTTGCTTTGTTATATTGTCTCATATTAAAGCTTATAAAACCCAATCTGTTGTGAGGCTGGTGATTCACCCCACGAATCTGCCTAGATAAATTAGTCCGAGCTCAGCAATTCTTGGTCATAGATCCAGACCAAGACATAAGGACATAGAGAAAGTCAGGGCATTTTTTAAAGTAGAATGTCTACAGTGGTTTTAAACTTTTATTTTTAGAAACTTGTAAATTTTCAAGTAGTTAAAACATAATGCAGAGATGCTTTATACTATTTATCCACTTTCTTTCAGGGGTAGCATATTGCAAGACTAAATCACAATTTTACAACCAGGATGCTTTGGATGTAGTGAATACAAAGAACATTTCCATCACCTCAGGAGCCCTCATATTGCCTCCTCACTTTCCTCTTCCCATCTTTAACCCTGTTAATGTTCTGTATAGTCTTGGCGTGTCAAGAATGTTCTACAAATGGAATCATTCAGCATGTGACATTTTGTATCGTCTGTAGAACCAAGATCTCCAAAAAACAAACCCACAATCTCATCTTTAGAATGGAAGAATTACAATGGAAATAGAATTTCCAACTCCTCAGGATATATGCTCTTAAAGGAGAGCACTGACTCAAAAGAAATGGAATCTTGAAAAATTGAAATGGAGACATTTAGACTGATCCTCATAAAGATGAAGATGATAACCTTCTAAATTCTCCTGGTTCTTCTTTGCCAGTAGAAGTACCTACTCTGCTCCTATAAAGGTGAAGCCTGCTTTGCTTGAGAGACTGCTCTGGCCTCTCCGAGGTACTTGTCATTTAAGAAAATGATGCTGATTTGCATTAGGACTCTCCTCCATTACTCTTTCCTTCTAGACCTATAACTAGGCTCAAGTCCCAGTAAGATCTAAGAGATGAGTTTTAAAGTGTGACCCATTAAGCAATTTGCTACACTGAAAAAGAACTGCAGATATCTAGGGAATAGGTGTGGGGGTGGATATTAAGGGTGAAGGATAATTTTGGAAAGAACAAGAAGTTCGACTAGGACATATTTATTGTTATATGACTATTAAACTGAAATTCTGGATTTAATGTTGCAGCTTGAGAGGTTAGAAATGGCTCTATTTGTTTTCTTAGTTGACTGAAACATAGATCAAAAGGTGGCCAACACTAAATGACAGAATGTCTTGATATAGAGTATGATATTCAAAGGCCTAGGGAAATTGAAATGTTGGAGTGGATGTGTCACATGATACCTAGTCACCCAGGCTGGGAGGGTCCACAGAACATATATTTTATCATGTAAAGAATAAAAAGATGTGAGGGAGGCCTCAATCTCCTTGATGGTGCTCTGTGGTTGCTTTCCTCTGTGGGTCAGAAATTTCAGCATGAACTACTGTTCATTGAACCAGGATCCACAAATACTATAGGAATAATTGGATCCTGGCATGGCAAGCTCCAAGAGTTGTCACCAGAAATAAAGAGAATGTGGTTGTTGTAATGAATCTCAGACTAAAAGCAAGAATCAGAAAAATCTGACTTGCAGAAACCCATGATGTTGGTTAGTTGATCGTGGTGTCCCTACAAGTGCAATGGATGGGAAGTGTGCTTATTCATACTTGATCTGTAGAAACAGAATGAACAGAAGTTCAGCTTGAATTTTCAAAACAGAGAGTTTGAGCCCTTAAAACATGTACAAATTTATTTTAAAATTAATAGTAGTTTACAGGCTCAGAACCCTGTGAATGAAGGAAGGCTGGATCATTTTAGAATAGATGCGACTAATTTCACAAAATTTCTATTGTTAATCTTTTTTCCAGACTTTTCAAAGGGACCTATTATCTTTTTCCAAGGAAGCAATGAATTCAAGTAAAGGAAATAGTCAGACTTTTCAGAGACTCCAGGATCTAGCTCTGACTCTGTCTGACAATAATTTGAAGAGACCCAAAACCTCATTGCAGTCCTCCAGTCCAAGTCAGAGCTTATGGAGGTCAAGCCATCAATACAGTTTTAGGTCAGATCCAACTCATAGTTGAACCAGCAGGTGCCTGAAACTATCTTGTACTTATTTCCTTAGTTACAGATTGCACAATGGAAATATATACAGCTGGCAGAATATATGTCCTGGTTCCCTGATTTGTAAAGTGAGGAATAGTATAGTGGAAAAGCCAAGTGGCCTATTGCCACAAAGTTTTCCCCTCCTTCCTATTTTCCTGTAAGAATTTTATGGTTTTAGTTCTTAATTTTTGATGTTTGGTCCAAAACAGACCAAATATTTATATGTATGGATATGTAAGACTTTCAACTTCAATAGCTTAAAATTAATTTCAAAATTTTCAATGATCCTAAGCATGTAAAATTTTCTTTGATTATTCAATTTAAAATCTTGATAAACATATGATGATCTTTGTAATGAACATAAAGCTAACAAGTATCAAAATTTTAATGCTGAAAATATGCTTGGAAATTAGCTTAAAAGGAATAAGTTTATAAACATAATTTAAATATTCAAAAAACCCATAAGTTAATTCATTTGAATAAAGAGATATCATTTCAGCTTTCTTATTATTTGGAGAGTAAATTCTTCCCTGTTCTCCCAGAATAAACCCATCTTTCTACAATGTCATGCTAGTTATCTGGGTGCATTTATGTGTTTATAAACTCCAACTTTCTAAAAGCATCAGCAAACTCATAAGGTGAGATCCAAATCAAATAACCTAAGAATGATGCTTTAATGTACTATGAGACTTTAATCCTTAAACCCATGAAAGAGAGTTGTGCATAGAAGAGGTTCTTAGTATTTGTTTAATAAATGGCAAAGTGTTTTATAAGGAGAATTCTGATTAAAATTTGCTCAGCTATTAAGCTGAAAAAGTCAGAAAAATAGAGATAAACGGATTTGGTTTTTAGTCACAGAAATTCTGCCAGTATAATATACTATAGTATAGCCCAGTAAAATAAAGTAGTCTCATTTTCTCCTTGTCCTCTGATACTTTGTGGCCCACAATATCAAAGATATTTAAATGAATAAAATATCAAAGATAACTAAATGAACAAAATGGGGATAAACCATACTAATTCAGTGAGTGTCAAATTTGTGCAGTATTAGTCCAAGCATTTCACGGTGGACATAAAATAGCACAGT
Organism: Geosciurus inauris; assembly: GCA_004024805.1. Lineage (NCBI taxonomy): Eukaryota > Metazoa > Chordata > Mammalia > Rodentia > Sciuridae > Geosciurus > Geosciurus inauris. The sequence goes on from PVHX01003213.1 coordinate 106,281, forward strand.
AGACACCTGAGTCATGTACTGAAAAAAATCCCATTGCTTCCAAGTATTTTTGCATTTTTGAAATATAAAAACATCTCTTCCATGGCACAGCAAGAGCAGGAGTCCAAGGTGGCTGGATGTGCTTCAGTGAGGTCCCTGATGAGAAAAATAAACCAACTATGAGATTGTGCCAGAGCACCTTGTTTTAAAGTTTAAATAAATAGTGGTGACAATTTTGCAGGATAGATGAAGGAAATCAAAGACTCTTTAAAATAAAATCGATCAATACTTAATATATAATTTGTTTGACCAGGTGCATAACAGAGTTTGAGAATAAGACCCAGATATATGGTCATATCACCCCACACTAGAATGGCATGAGAGACAATTAAGACACAGAAAATAAAAACTGATTATTAAGGTCTTGGGAAATGTCAAGTTAAATATTTTGTGGAGGATACTGGAGATTGAACTGGGGCCCTGTGCATGCTAACCACATGCTCTATCACTGAGCTGCACCCCCAGTTCAAGCTAAGGGTTTCTTAATCCCACTGTATTTTACTTATATGATAATGATTGGCTATAGAAAACTATCTATAATTTTTAGGTTAAGTGCAAGTGCAGTCATTCAAATAATCCTTTTCAGTATCATCATAATTATTAAGCTAAGCAGCTCGGAAAATTCCATAATAATGGCAACCACCACTTACTTTTTATCCCAGAACTCTCCCTTCATTCCTGCCTCCCTCATTTCCCTTACCTGAGTTTTTCTAGACACATTGTTTATTGACAAATATCCTAAAGAAAATCATCTTATGTTTCAAAAGAGTATCTCCTCCTGAGAGGAGCTCATCATCATCTATGAAGAAAAAACTTTTTACATTCTAATCTGATTTATAACATTCATTTAAGTCATGTGACCAAAATTCTAATTTACTTTCCCATAGGCTTTCATGATCGCAACTTTTATCCTGTTCTCACTAGGAATTGTTTTAACCCTGAAAAGTAATTCTGAAATATTCACTTCTTTCAGCATTTTTCTCTTACTCCTGATCCTTCATTTTGTAGCTACAGGTGTTTTTTTTCTGTTGACCAACTACAATATTCCAGTTGCAACTTTATTTTTATTCTTATGAAGCTTCGAGACAATGGTGCAATACTCCAGGTATTTTCTTGCTGACATTCCAAACATACACAACTCATTTGAATATGTATGATCTTCCACTTTGTTAGTTTTAAACCTGGAATTCTAAGCAGAGAGAGAGAGAACTACAAAACTTAAGAGGAAGACATTTTTAGGTTTATGGCATTTGATCTTACTGGGGTCTTCATCCTGAGCTGCAAAATTACTTATGTAAAAACTCTTTTTATAACTTGCAGAAGTTAATCCAAATCTTCCCATTCTCCTCAAACCTAAAACCACTCTTATTCTTATTTATATAGTAAATTATTGACAAAAGAAAACAATAAAGAAGTCTCACCATACAATCTAGTCAAATTAAGTATAAATCTGGAGGAATTATTATGTGCTCAATAGAATAGGAATAGACAAAACTTAATTCAAAGTTCACAATATAGAACCAAATACATAAAAAATTTAAGTTCAAAACACAGGTGGTATTTCATTGCAGTGGGGACATCGATGTCTATTTTACACTCCACGTTGTATGAACAAGTGACTAGCTAAATGTTTCCATGCCATATTCTTGTCTACACCCAATTAACTCCCCTTGAGTTTATATGTCTCCAAATACTATATGTATATTTGTTGAAAAACTAAAACCTATGTTGAATCTCCAGGCTGCTGAATATTGCAATTTCTCTACCTCATATTCTCTTTCCTAATTGCATTGCAAGATATGTCTCACCTTTCATCTTCTTGCAATACATTTATCATTTCCTTTATAAATATGCTCTGTCCATGTTTGAAATTCCCTCCATTGAAATATACTATTAAATATTATTTATCTCAAATAACTTTCAAACTGCATTTCTGGAGTTAATCAATGTACTGTTTGATTTGGAAATCTTTCATTCTGAAAATATTTATTGAGTGTCTACTATAAGTGTAGAGGATAGTATGAGTTATGAGAGACAAAGTGATGACAAATAAGACATAGTTCTGCCCTGGAGTGGTTCTATAGCCAGGTGTTTGAGACAATTTGACCTGCAGGAAAAAAATTTATTATGAAAAAAGGATCTGGATGCACTTAGCCTGAGAAACAGATCCATTAGGGATGATTTAATAACAGAGTGTGATCATATTAAGGTTCGGAAATAATAGGCATTTAACTACTCTCAACCTTTCTGAAGACCTAAGAGGCTATTAAGCACCATATGAAGAATATGGTTCTATAAATAGTTATTTTAAAACAGGTTAACATAGGGTGCACAATTATTTCTGGGGCTATTTCAAAATAAGGATAAATCAACTTGTGTATAATTATATTTCTTACCAGGGATTGTGTGGAAATACTCTTTTCCTCTGCACATTATTACATGCATATTTTGTCATTTTAATTTTATTAGTGCTTGACAGTAAATCCAAAGAGATATTTATTTGGCTTAATCTTGTTAATTATAATATAAACTTGAAAGTAGATGATAATACATATTGTAAGGTTCTATTGTATAAAATATGTATGGAATTATAAAGCATATCTTATATATTTATAAGTATTCAAATATTACTTTTCACTTATTATGCTAAAAATAACTGGAGAAAGTCATTTCTATTCTAGGGGATTATATGAATACTATCTGTGATGCAAAGTCACACTTCAACAAACTAGATAAATTCAGAACTTTAGAAGTTGTGACATTTGCATATAAATTTAAACTCTGCCTCTGAGCTGTAAGAATAAATTAATAATCCAATTTAAATATTTGAAAGATATGTCATAAGAAATGTGGTATTGAATTGTATAATACAGAAGTGTAGTAAGAAAGATGTTCTTCCTAATAACAATTAATTTTAATTTCAGAAAAATAAGGTATGTGGTGTCTACTCAAATTTGTATTATATATTTACAATATATATCTCTAATAAGGAAACTACCCTATGGCAGAAACAATACTTTCATGACAATTAAGTTAATTTGTGAAGTTGGTGATAAAGAAGAATCATTCTACCATAAAGAGTAAAGAGAAAATCAAAAGACAATTCAAAGTAAATATATACTATCAACAATGTCTCCTTAGATAATGAAATTCTGTAGCATAATCTAAATTTGACAGAGAACTTTATGATTCAGTAAGTTAAGAGTATCTTATTATCTTTAATTAAAAGTTTCTCAAAATGGACCTGGCAATATATAAGAAAATAGTGTATTTTTTGTTATATTCAAAGTTATATCAAGGACTATATTAGCCACACACATTACAAGCAATATTTAACACATGTATTGATGCTGTAATAAATTAATCCCTATATCAATGAATTTGCTCACACTGAAATCTAGTTCTCTCAGTTAATTAACCATTAACAAACCTCAATTGTATTATTATACTGAAATAAAATTATAATCATGTTAGTTCAGTAAGACTTGACTTGCATTAAACTGACAAATTATCATCTAGTTTTACACAAAAAAATCCATAACACCTAAGCAAGAGCATTAAAAGGAAAAAATGTATGTAAAATGTTTACATAAAATACTTAAAATGCTAGAATATTATTTTAAATACTCCTACACTTTTTGCATTCATATTTTCCTTATGTATCTTCCCTCATGTTTAACTATTCAGTACTGTGCAACAGAACTTTTTCGTATTTACTATTTAGAGATTTAGGGGAGGAGACTTGCTTGTGCCAGGACAGTGCTCATTATTTGGTTATAGTGTTTTTTTTGCAGAGAGATGTAAATATGCAGATTGAGGTGAGAGGTGTGGGGTGTCTGTACCCATTATGTCACAAATAACAAAAACATATTGAATATTTTTTTAATATTAGAAAACTACTAGCCACTTCAATAAAGTCACTTCCATTGGTGAATGAGGGAAGCCCCTGTGCAAGAATGCCTTTATTGTGTATGTTCATCTTTCTCATTAGTGTATAAACACTTTCAATAACAGTTATGACGCAACTATGGCAGTGACAATTTCAACCACAAATTAGTTACAAACTGAGAGGCTTGGCAGAAATCAATTGAAAGCATTCTGTGAGATTCGATGGCTAAATTGAACAATTAAAAGCCATTTTGTTGGTCACAAATTATGTGTTATGCATCCTTTATGTAAGTAAAATTTATAATAAACTTAAATATGTGTATAAATATATACTTTTTAAAATAATGTTGTTATTGTTTGGATGTGAAATGTCCCCTAAAAGCTCTCATGTGAGACAATGCAAGAAAGTTTGGAGGAACAATGATTGGGTCATAGCCTTAACGTAATCAGTGACTTAATCCCTGATGGGATTAACTGAGTGGTGACCAGAGACAGGTGTGGTATGGCTAGAGGAAGTGACTCATTGGGGGATGTGGCTATGGGGTATACATTTTGTATCTGGAGAGTGGAGTCTTTTTCTGCTTCTGATCACCATGTGAGGCTGCTTCCCCTCTAATATACTCTTCTTTTATGATGTTCTGCCTCACTTCAGGTCTGAGGAATGGAAAGGGCCTTCTATGGACTAAGGCTTCTGAACTCATGAGCCCGCAAATGAACTTTTCCTCATCTACAATTGTTCTGGTCAAGTCTTTCAGTTGCAGCACCAAAAAAGCTGACTAAAACACCTGTTTTTAGACATTTGCTGGTATGAAAGGCAAAAACAGTTTTAACAATTGTATCTGTTTCTCTCATACAGACTATATACCAAATATTCGAACTTCTCTTTCTTTAAAAAGATTTTCATCAAATAGCAAATCAGAAAAATATATATCAGATATTTAATATAATGTTTATCATAAATACCAGTGAATATTCTTTCCACAATGTATATGAGGATAATCGCATATGAACAATCCAGAAGATATCAGCAATGCAGCTTTGGTAAATCACATGGCACTGAGACAACTTCTTAAAATTTCCCTGTTAAAATTAAAATAGTCAAAAGAACACAAGTAAAAGAATCTATTAAACAAGCAATTGTTCAAGGATGTGCCAAATCTGAAAAATTGTCACTAATTGCAAAAGAATGGGCCATAGAAAGAGATAATTGGTAGCCAAGTCACTCATAAATGTTTGAAAAAAAAAAAGGAAGAAAAAAAGTGGCTTTAATGTCTACCCATGTCCGCATCCAACTTATCACAGGATTAAGCCTGGCAATGAAACAGAAAGCTCTGCATTTATTAAACACAGAGTTCTTTCTGAAGAGATGCTAATGATCTATCTCATTTTCTACATTCACTCAGAAAATTGTAGCTTGTAGTAACACAATAGTTTCAAAGGAAAAAGAGAGCAGAAACTATTATATTAAACATGGTTTGTAGGGTAAGATCAAGGCCACAAGACATCTGGGAATTTTCCAGGCACAAGTGTTGGGAAAAAGAGTAATTCAATTTATTAAACACCATTGTGAATTAATGTAATTCTAGATATTCAATGGATAAATTGGAAGAAAATATGATAAATGGTTTTCATCCAAAAGCATATAGAAGAAATATTTATAACACAAATGTCTTTCACACAAAAAAATGGAAAAAAAATGAATTGTAGGTCCATCTAAGAGGGTCTAAAAATCTGAAATAAAACAAACTTTGAAAAGTTATGAAACTAAATTGAGAAAAATAAAAGTAAAATTTTTAATTAGAAAATTTAACTTTGTGTAAATTCATGATCAAATCAGATAAATTTAAAAGAAATAATAAAAATGATAAAGAAGAAAAAATAGAACATATAGAAATGAGCCCTATTAGTTGGGCTTACAAAATTTAAGTTTTATAATTTTAGTGCTATGTTTTTAGATTCTGGTATTTTTTGTAACAAATTTCTATGAAAACTAGTAATTTCTAAATTTGTCTCAAAATGTTATAAAAATTGAACAAATTAAAAAAAAAGAAGTTGTAAAATTGTCAGAGAAATACTGGCCAGATGGTTACATGAGCTAGAAAAGAATTAGAGTTCTACATAATGAGATCATTTCCTTTACAATAACTTAGAGTTGATTTACTTGGTTTTTCTGGAAACAGAAGATAGAAATATTTCCAATTCACTTTTAAAGATCAGCATAATTCTGATGAAATTATGAAAAAAAAGTTACCATAAAACCATGGTGGCCCTTGATCATAGTATGTACACATCCTGTAATGAAGAATTCTATATTTCTTTATGTCTAATTAAATTTATGATACAAAAGTTGTAATAATACTACAAGAGTAATCATTTGCTATTGATCTATTAATTGATTTTCAATAAGGAAAAAATTATTATTATATGAAATATAGGAAGGCCATTAAAATTTAAGACTGTCTTAATAAAATAAATAATTATGAGACAATAGATTTTTACATCAATAGAAGGTTGTGTTGTCAATAGAAAAAAATATATAAAGTGCTGAAGCATTATAGATTTTACCAGAAAAAGCTTTAAGAAAACAAGATTATTCATTATCACCAGTACTAGTTGATAATTTTCTTGTATTTTAGCCATTGGAATAGGGTCTGCACAAAGAATTGAAATATTGCCATAAAAATTGGATAAGTATTATTATCATTTTTTGCCAGTATAAATATTTTGTAACTAAAACTTCAAGAAAATCTACTGAAATACATCAGAACTAAAAATAGATTTAATTAAGTTGCAAAATGACATCATATAACTTGAAAAGTTATGCTCTTTATAGTATTGTAGAATATAGTGTACAGAATTACAAATCTTGTTCATAGTGATGTATAAATATCTAAAAAATGGAGAACAACTGTTTACTATTCAGGACCTCTTTGAAAATATTATAGAATGCCACCAGGAAATATGAATAAATATGGAAAAAGAAAAAGAAACTGCTCTAGTCTTTCAGAAAAAGAAAATGAATATTAAGAATAGGGAAATTCTTCCCAAATTAATCTTTAAATAGAATACACTTTCAGTTAGAATTCAGTAGTATTTTCATGTAATCAAATGACTTTAAAACTTATTCAGTAGCATGTGTCCGTTATTATATATATATCATGACAGAGCAAAAGAAAATCCCTTGACCTGACAAGTATTGTATCTGTTTACTGTCAACCAACATGCAATGTGTCCACCAGTTGTCCAGCTTCTCAAGCCACATCCTGCTTGACTGTCAAATGATCAAGTTCATTTCAGTGTGTTTTAGGAGATGGCCAAATAACACCTAGGTGTCCACATTGTCATCTTTGGCCTTTATTCCAAACTGTGGCTTCAGGCTTTTCCAGCATCCTTCAAATAGTCTGATCACTGCTGTTGCAGCTGCCTCACTGGGTAAGTATTCCTTCATCATTTAAGTTACAACTAAGAACTGTGATATTTCTACAGAGAAGAGAAAAAACACATAATTAATATCCTTCATAGAGATTATATAAATTGTTATACTATCTGGTTAACATTGATACATAATAAACATCACTGAAAATGATTTGTTCAATATTATAAACAAAATTTCAAAATTCAAACTTTTTCTCAGGGCAGTCAACCTGACAAGAACTTTAGAATCTGCTGCCTCTATGAAAGTACATCAATAAAAATCCATGTGTTCAATATCATATATCATCACGAATACCAACTATCAACAGGAAAAATATATTATGATATCTATCAAATCAATTAATGAATTAATGGAACCTTCTCACAGTCATCAAGAAGCAAGTTTGTCTATATGAAAATGATGTGAAATAGGTATAAAGTATTAGACTTCACATAATTGTTTTTAATAAACTGTTTTAGAAGGTTAAGATTTTAGAAAAATTAAGAAGATAACACATAGAGTTCTCATTTACACTTCACATAATTTCCCCTATTACAAATGTCAGACTTGACTATGATATATTTATTGTGATTAATGAACCAATATTCATCCATCATTATTAACTAAGGTCCATAGTTATTTTATTAACTACTTAGTTGAGGTATAATTGACATGCAAAAAAGCTGCAGTCATTTAATATATACAAATTGATACATTTGAAGGTAGTTACACTCATGAAACTATCAAAACTATCAAAGCCATAAACTTATCTACGCCACTATTAATGTTATAAAATTATCCATCTCTTCCAAAAAGGTTTCTGTTTGCCTCCTTTTTATGTATGTCTTTGGGTTCAACATATTGTGGGATTCTTTGGTTTTCCTGGATCTAAATATTAATTTAGATCATATTCATAGGTTTGAGATATTTTTAGCCAACATTTCTTTAAACGTGTTTTCTACTCTTGTTTTTCTCTTAGACTTCTTCCATAATGCATACATTGTTAACTTGGTGGTTATCTATAAATGTCATAGGCTTTCTTTGCTCTTCCCCTTCTCCTCCTTCTCCTCATGGCTGCATGGATCTTTAGGTTCTCTTTGTGACAGTTTCTTACAATTTCTTCATTTTCATGTCTTTCAAAGACAAATATGTGCTTTTTAGAGTGCACCTCTGTTGAAATTTGTTTGTATCCTAAGATCGGTGTTATGAGATAATGTTATAGTTTAGATAGTAGGTGTCCCCCAAAAGATTACATGTGAGACAATGCAAGAAAGTTTAGAGGTGAAAAGATTGGGTTATGAGAGTTTTAACCTAATCAATGCATTAATCCCCTAATAGGGATTAACTGGGAACTAACTGTAGGCAGGGAGCTTGTTGTTGGAGAGGGTGGGTCATTGGGAGTGTGTGCCTTTAGGGTATATATTTTGTGAACTGAACTTAGCCTATCTGCTTCCCAGTGCCCACATCCTCAATCAATTTCCTCCACCACATTTTTCTGCCATGATGTTCTGGAACACCTTGGGTCAGAACAATGGAACCAGTTGGTCGTCTTTGGAAAAAAAAAACCTCTGAAACCATGATCCCTAAAATAATCTTTCCTCCTCTAATTGTTTTTGGTCACAGCAACAAAAAAGCTGACTGAAAGAAATGTTAAATGGATGATTACAGAAATAAGAAGTCACAGTCATCACATCACTTTGAACATAGATATTATCAAACTGATGTATGATTATCAATGTTAGCCTTGGTCATGTGTCTAAAGTAATGTTCGTCAAGTTTGTTGGGTTTTTGTACTGTGAAATCATTCTTTTTCTCCACCTTTCCTATTGTATGTGTTGGAAGGAAATCCTGGTGTTCAAAACTCATCTGGTATGTTTCTTATCTCCAAGAAATCCTTGCTCCATTTATCATACTATGCTGTTTGGAACTGAATTCTAAGAGTGAGGCATGTTTACACTACCACAGTGACATTTATCTTAGTTCTTTTCAGCTGTCAAAACAGTAAATGTACATAAACATACTAATGCATGTGTATACATGCATCTAAAATATATGTTACCATATGCAACGTATTATAATAAGTTTAAGTTTACCCTGAAATCTTCAATTCCTATTTATATCCACATAAATTATTCTGGCTTCCTCCTCTTATTACAAATTCCCACTTCAACCGTGAGAAATGAGGCTCACCATCTGTTATCCATTCCTGTGGCTGTTAATTACAATGAACATCTATAGAAGTAACAGAATTGTTAATGCATATTCCTGTGAGAAACAACTTTATCAACTAGAGTACAGTGTGTACAGTTATTTTCACCTGTAGTCTTACACTTGTTTCTAATGGTTTATAGGTCAGTTATATCTCCACTATCATATCCCTCAGTACAGTTGCTTATTGCTGTTTTCATACAGTTGAATATTCTTATAGTCTGTTTCTTTCCAAGCTTCCTCAGATATATAAAATTTGCAAATACAATGTTAACACTTTGCGCCTATAGGCTTAAAATAAATTCAAAATGTCTTATATCCATAAACATAGTATTATACAGAATAATTTTAGTGTCCTAAAAAATCCTTTTTTTTGTTTTATGTATTTATCCTCCAATCCATGAAACCCTAGAAATCATTGATCTTTTTATAGTCTTTATAGTTTTCCATTTTCCAGAATGTCATATAACTCAAATCATATAAATAAACTTTTCCAGATTGATTTCTTTCATCTAGACATACACATTTAAGATACTTCCACGTCATCTCAAGCTTGATTGCTCATTTGCTTTTAACAGTATATAGTGATAACATATCAAGTATTGCATGTAACAAATTTCTTTACCCATTAATGTATTGAATGACATTTTGATTGCTTCTAAGTTTAGACATTTATGAATACAGCTACAACAAACATTTTGTGCACAATTTGTTTACAAATCATAGCTTTTCCAAAGTAAACCAATTCCAGAAAACCAAAGGTTGAATGTTTTCTCTGATAAGTAGATGATAGTCTATATGGGGGGGCATGTGATGAGTAGAGGAATTTTGGGTTGACCAAAGGGGAGGGAGGGAAGGGAAGGGGACATGGGAATAGGAAAGCTGGTGAATGGGATGGTCATCATTACCCTAGGTACATGTATGGTTGTATGAATGGTGTGACCCTACTTTGTATGCCACCAGAGATGTGAAAAATTGTGCTCTATTTGTGTACAATAAAGAACATTTTGTTGTCATGTATAACTGATTAGAACAAACAAATAAATAAAACAGCTTTTCAAAATTATATTGATTTTTTTTTATTCTTTACACTTCCATAGTTTTAGAATAACTGCCCTACCATACACACACACACACACACATACACACACACACCACACACACACACACACTCACATACAGTCTTATGTTCCTTCAAGAATTTTGCTTGGAAATTATACTGACAGTAAAACCTTTTTGGAAGAACTTTATATTATTGTGTCTTCCAAACTATTGTCACAGTATGTCCATCCTATAGTGTTCATATTATATTTCACAGTTTGTCTCTAATGCACTGTATCAGCCAGCTTTTTGTCACTATAAATAGATTGCTGAGGCAGGCTACTTATGAATAAAAGAGGCTTATTTATTTCATAGTTTTGAATGTCCAAAGGCATGTCATTTGCAATGACTCAGTTATGGTGAAGGTCCTCTAAACTGAGTCACATCATGGCCAATAGAGTAGTGGGAGCATGTGTGGGAGCAAGTAATTAACATTTCTACAAGGAGGCCCGAGAGTTAGGTGGGGACAGGATCAGGCATTTCCTTTAAAGAACACTGTGGAGAGTACCAGGAGAAATATCTTTTGAGGGCATGTTCCCAATTAACCTAAAGACCTCCCACTGGACTTCACCTCCCAATTATAGGATCAGTTTGTAGCCTTACTATAGTACTGGCTGGAGTTTGATAGCCTCAAGATGAGAAGAGATAAGCTCTGTTAGTAGGTTTAACAGGCAGGATGCAAACAACAAAGCCAGAAGAAACATCAAAAGGTGTCCTGCCAAAGGTAGTAACCAAGACACCAGTTCCACAATTTTAACCATGATCCCCATGATTCTGACAATTGCGATTGAATTTTGAAGATGCAGACTGGTAATTTATTCACTGGATCCATAACAACCCTGGATTAGTTTGCATAAAAGCAGCATTTTTCTTCCAGAAAGAGACATAATACTCCTCCCTCAGCAATTAACACATATAGTCCCCTTCTGTTTTGGATAGTGACTATTGCTAATGAATCTATCTGATTTTGAAGGATAAATTATGTTTTTCACTATTTCCTCTAGGCTATCAGAGATAAATAAATTCTGAAAATAGGAGAATGAAGTGGCTAGCCTCCCCACTACCACCCCTGTGCCAACTCCAGCAGCCATTTCTAATCCTTCTAGGAGGAGAATTAGTTGTATAGCCCATTTGGCGACAGTACGTTATTAAAGTTATGATTAGAGACTGATTGTTAGAGGTTATTTCTCATAGTTGGAGCTTGATATACCAGTGAATATATTCCTGTCCAGTTGGCTGGTAGACATAAGTAACAATTTGTCCACATAAGACAAAGATTCCTGCTTTCTCCAAACAGAAGCTAAGTTTGATAGAAAATATATATCATACTTTTGTTTGTGAAAAGCCTTTTAAAAAAGAAATTAATTTTATTTGCTGATAATAGATATGAAATCTATTTATTTCATGCTTTGAATTTCATTTTTAAAAAGTCATCATTTTTACCATGTTAACTAATATTGCTTTCTTAAAAGAGCAAAATCAATTGTGATTCATTTTCTATGTTCAAGATATAGTAGTGAACATTTAAAACAATTTTTCTCTTAAGCAATTTAGCTTCAGGTCTATCAATTTTATCAATTTTCTTAAAAGGCAAACTTCTCACATTGATATTTCTGTTTAACATTTTTATGCAGTTATTTTTTATATTAATTATTTCTTTTTCTTTACCTAATTTAATTTTTAGATTTGATATGTTATTCTCTTACCTTCATAAAATAGATGTTTAGATCATTGATTTTTTAAATGTTGTTGTAATTCCTCTTCAAATAAACACATACTCTGATTGCTACTTTTGTCTTTCTACAAGTTTTCATGTTTGATTTATGCAATTGGAAATATATTTTATATTTGGATTTTAATTTATTATTTGAACCATGATTTATTCAGATTTTCTTATTTTGTGTTTATAGTTTGGAATTATTTGCACTTATATATGTTTATGCATTACAATTTCTAGTTAATTAGCTTAATTAAATTGAATTAATATCTGCCACCTTACGACATCACCTCTGCGTTTTCCAGTAACATCTGTTGGCCTAAGCCTGGCCTAAATTCTCAGAAAATAGCCTTTCCCAGCATTGGTAAACACCTCTGGAGATAGCTGCAAAAGCTCAGCTCAGCTATGAAAGATTATCTCCTTCTTTAATGTATTCTGAAGTTCAGACATCTTTAAACCTATAATTTTCATAATTTATCCAGCTGTTCTTGCTTATATGAGTGAGAATATACCTTCCATAGACTACTGCATTCTTTCATATATGAAAGCTTAATCAATGTTTCTTTCTATTCTACTTACGCTAATTTGGAAGTAAGGTTTATCTTCTAATTTATAAGACTTAGAACAATTGTATTCATTATCTTATTCTGTAATAATTTCTTTAAACTAATCTAACAATATTTATTCCATTCATTACTGTTTTAATCAGCTTTGTCACTGCTGTGACTAAAAGATTTGACATAACAATTTTAGAAGAGGAAAAGTTTTTGTCGCCCAGGGTTTCAGAGGTCTCAGTCTTTAAATGGCCAACTCCATTGCTCCATGCTGGAGATGAGGCAGAATAACTTGGTGGAAGAATGGGGCAGGGGAAAGCAGCTGAGAACATGCCACCAGGAAGCAGAGAGAGCTCTGCTCAACAAGTACAAAACATACTCCAAAGGCATTCACCCAGGAACCCACCTCCTCTCAAGCCATACTCTACCTGTCTACAGTTGCCACCCAGTTAATTTCTACCAGAGGATTAATGCACTGATTGAGTTAAGGCTCTCATAGCCCAATCATTTTACCTCTAAACTTTCTTGCATTGTCCCATGTATGAACTTTTGGGGAAAAACTCATGTCTAAACCATAGCAATTACCATAGATTAAATTTATCAGTTTGTGAGTAGTTCATAGTCAGGATATTAAATAGATTTGCAGAAGACACTTATTTCTTTTACACCAAAATTTTTAAAGTTGCTAAGTCTGTATCTCTAAAATAAAACAATTGAAGCATATAATCCTATCACATCATCATAGGTGTAAACCATTGATTATAGGCTTTATCAATTTTTTTACTTGTCAGGGCATATTGCTGATCAAAGAATGCTCATCACTCTTTTAACTGTTTTGCCTTAAAGGATTTTGGCAATAACCTGCCATGAGTCATCATGCAAAAACTTTTATCTGATTGTAAATATGTAAGTTTGGAGACTTTAGAGTTCACATGAAGTTAGTCCATGCAGAAACTTAAGATCTCATGCCTTTACATTTTCCCACTTTACATCCCCCTCCTTTACTCATCTCAAAGTCTCTATTTTGACCAACCATAATTTTCTTAGGTTATGCAATGTGCTCTTATGAGATCCCTCTTTTAAATTATCTCTGTCAATAAAGTGATTTTCTCATGTTTTTGGGGAAAAAAAATCAATTTACCCCCATAGGGTATGTAATGGTTAATTTGAATTGTCAATTTGATTGGATTGAGAGATGCTGATGATTCAGAAGCTTCTGGGTGTGTCTAGGAATGACTGGCGTGTGGCATAGCAAACTGAAGTGGAGATACTCCCTAAGCATGAGCGGTACCATCCAGGAGAATGGTGACTTGGAAGAACAAGGAAGCAGCAGCAGATGCAAGCTCCATTCTTCTTGAACAGGTTCTTGATTATTGCTGTGATTGCTTGAGGATATTGGACTCTCGTTTTTTCACTCTTCCAAAGCAGACTCTGCCAGTGATTCTCCAGGGAGTTTCCAGAAGCCTTTGGTCTCAGACTAAGGTAGCACTGTTGTTCTGGGACTTCAGCCTCTTGGACTCTGCAACTACTGGTTCTTCCAGCTCTCCAGCCTGCAGACAGCCATTGTGGATTATCAAACTTCTGGTTGTGTAAGCCAATTGAATAAATCTCCTTTTTATTTTCATTCTTCCTGCTGATCCTGTTCCTCTAGAGAACCCTAATACAGGGTGTGATTTTCAACAATTGTGAAGGGTAAAAAAAAACATGAAATTTTACCTTACATAAAAGCTAACAAGATAGTTTCCCATTTATAAGTTCCATGGAGACAAAAAAAATTCTTGAATCAGAGACAAATAATTTATATTCACACAGAAACACAGTACTTTGAGCATAGGTATGATGCTCATGCTGGTTAATCATTTCCCATGCATAACATTAAGGTCCAGCTAAATATTTCCCATTTTTATAGTGTTTGAAATCAGTTTTCTCTTTGTTACTTCATCCTTCAAGTTTTCTCAGGAAAAACACAATCTTGAGGAGTCATCTAGATTAAAAACAGTTTGGTCTTAAAACACAGAACAAGAATGCAAAGGGATGCTCAAAGGTCATGGCAAATTGCACCTGCCAGTGGGGTGCCTCTGGTGCCATAATATAGAAAAATGGAAAATAAAAAGAATTGTATCTTGAAGAGTAAAAGTTTGCTTTTCTCCTACAATTGAAAGGAGTGCTATTGGGTATTAAAAGAGAATTCCACAATGTAAAGGTAGATTAAGTAGTTTGCCTATGATTACAAAGCTGTAAGTAGCCAGATAGGAACTAAATTCAGGCAAATTTTAACCTTATTCTCCACTGTCTCCAAAAATAAGTATATAGGGAAAAATAAAATATAGGGGAAAAAAGAAGCATGTTAAATCATTTCTCTTAGATTTGATTTTTGCTTCAACAATATTTCCACTTTTCATATCCTCTGAAGGTCCTAACAAGTTTTGACCTTGGCTAGCTCTTATACTACAGAAGGAAAAAAAATGTTATAATGCTATAATATTTGTTGCAATCATAAGGTCATTGAAAATTAAATTAGTAACAGATAGTGATTATTGATGACCTACTATGTGTTCAGCTATGAATTTTACAGCACCTTCATTATGAGGTTTTCAGGCAGATTAAATGATCTTTACTATTAACATACTCAATACACTTGTTTTATTGTCAAGTACCTTATAAACAGAATAAAAGCTATTTTACTACAGCATTTTACCTGCATCTTATTCTTAAAGCAACATTTCTGATATTTCCTGGAAGAATTATTGACAGAAGTAACAAGTTATTCAGTTCAATTACCATCAATATCAGCACATGCTTCCATAGCACATGCCAGTTATCAAGTAAATTATCATAACATAATTTACTAAGAAAATGTAAAATGTTTAGAAATATTTTAATATTTAAAGTTTAACATGATTTATGTTGATGTATACTTTTTGGTGAGAATTTGATAACATTGTAATGAAGTTGTGAACACTTATTTTAACAATTCTTATATTTGCCACCTTCCTTCTATTATTGGGACTCCTAATGGAACATCTATCCTCTTTGGAAACATGGTAGGTATGGACTTCTAACACTTGCAACTAAAAGCTTATACAGAACTTTTAGCCAGGAGTAGAAGGATGTGGAAAAACTTCCCGGAATATGAAGCAAGGAATTTGTGGTTTGTTCTAGAGTGTCTTCTTAAGTGTGAATGCCAGTCTTCTATAGATCTGCAATATATTCTAGTCGGCTTTAATTCTTTGCTAAAGGAAATATTTTTACTATCTCAATAAATAAAGCTATTTGGAGTAAGATGCTACTACTCTTGACCTTGTCAAGCACTTTAAGTCATAGACTTTTTGCTTCTATGAAATGAAAACAAATTAATTGGACCCCTGGATGCAGTGTAAATTGGTAGTTGGCCTCTTTCCTCAAGGAGAAAATGGCTTTGTTAATATTTACCCTGTTCTTATTCTTTTGTGAAAATTTCACATTATTTCTTTTAGAATCCATGAATATTATAGATTAAAATTCCATTTCCTCTGTAAATACAAATATGCAATTCAAAATTTAATATGAATTTTTGAAAAAAAGGATTTTTTTTAATTTGGAGGAGATAGATCTTTTTCTGGTTGCGTAGGGCGAAACTAAATTTGTAAGTTATTTAAACTGAATTGTTTGATAGGGTGGTGGGCAAACTTGTAAAGAAGCATTAAAATGTTAGAGTAAGAAATTTTCTTCAATAAAAGACTTTAATCAATTGAAATTGTGAAAGAGGATTATATTCATGGAAATGGTTATGAAGTGTATCATTGAGGGACATGCAACTACTGTAAATTTCCTTCAGCTATTCACACCTAAAAAATTAGAGGAATTAGGACAACCAGATGTCAATTGAAATCTGTACTTTTACAATCACTCATTGTAGCCATGAGGCAACTCTGTCCTGGAATCTATATTTATTAATAGCCTTAATAGGTAAGCCAAGAAATTCTCACTGGGATTTGTTTTAGTCAAGATTTCTTGAGGAAATAAGGTACTTTAAAATATTTAACTGAATATATTTAAAAACAGTTTTCCTATTGCCTACTTGATGTGCCACCATTACCACAAGCATGGCACAATTAGGGCACATTTGCTATGGACATGCTTCAGATATGTTAGTGACCTGATATTATTAAGACAGAAAACCTGTCCATCCAAAAATTTAAGTAGTGCTAAGAATCTTTCTATTTAAGATTAACACAAGCAAAAAAAAATACCTCTTTTCTTTCTCTTGGAATCTAATCCAAAATAAAGTATTAGAAATGAATAATTAACCTTTGTGAACTTAGGAAATAAAGCCCCCTATTAAACATTGATTGATTTTGATCTGAGTGCAAGAGGAAATTTGAACTAATGCATATTATTTTGAATGTTTCAAAAAATACTGATTCTTTAAAATGAGTGTTGCTTTATAAGTTCCATCAAAAAATTATTAATTGGGTCAATAAAAGAAATATCAAATGCAAATTAGAGGATATCAAAAATAAAGAACTAAAGAAAAGGTAGAACTCAAATAGAATAAGTCCAATGAACACTTTTTAATAAGTATGACCACCAAAGAGCAGAGCTGAATTAGATTGAGAGATGGGGAATAACAATCACCATATTCTTATAAGGAGAGCAGGTGGGTTCATGGATCTTATTCAAGAAAGAGAACCTAAAATCTGAGAGAAGGAAGAAAAACAAAAACTTGCTACTAGAGCAGAAGACACAGAACACCATCTGCTCTGTCCATACTATTCTATTCTTCACCAGTTTATTGGTTTTGTTCAAATGTGAATCATAATAAAAAAAAAGAATTAGCAAATGAGTATTTGCTATTTCTTCCCAGACGGTGATGCTTGCTATGAGACAGTGATCATTGTGAACTTTTCACTCCTCCACTTTACAAATGAAGCTATTATTGTGCTCATATGGTTTATTTTCAGTTACTACATAGAGTAGATAAATTGTAAAATTATTGGCTACTAAAAAGTGAGGATCTCCAATTGTATATGGCAGAGAGGTCTTTATATGATAATATATTTGTGCTGTTTCTCAAAGATGTATTTAATAACTAGATGAAGCTTAGGAGTTAATTATCATTAGAGATGGAGGAAAGGCATTATATATAAACTGTGACTTTCAGGCAACTTCTGAAAGTTCTTAAGCTTCAGTGAAGAGACAATGATAGAGACTAGTATTTGCTTTCCCAAATCCACTTACCACTTTCTTCTTAATAGAAATTCTATGCTTTTGGGAGTGGCATTGGTTTTAAATTTTTAAAATTGTACTTGTGCAGCTCATGTGTGGATTAACTGCCCAATGACATGTAAATGATAGTAACTGGTTGAAACATATACCCAAATCTTAAAATTGTGCTTATACTCTGAAATATCTCATCTTGAACTTCCTCTTTACTCTGTATTCCTAACACAAAAAGGACAATTATTTCTGAAACTCTACTAATAATCAATTGACCATTAGGCAACCTTGACAGTAAAAGTCCATATGAAGGATTCTAAAGAGAGAGAAGTTCTCAGCGATAAAGTAGCATACTATGTCAAATTCAGCTGCCTATTTTCCAACTCATGATGTGTCATAGAAAAATACCCCCAACATTTATCTATTTTACCTATTTATACATGGACAACTACATAGATCTTAAGTGCATAACAACGATGAATTTTAGTAAATGTGTATACTCATGTAACAGCCATATAAAAATCAAGTTTTAGAAAAGAAATCACTTGAAAACTCTCCTCATGGCCTACTCTAGTTAATAAATCTCACCCATTGTTCTGATATTTAATGCCAGAGATTGGGCTTGCTATTCATTGGATTTCATGTAAATGGGAATCCTGAAGTAGAAACTTTGTGTTTAGCTTTCTCTAATCACCACCACTTTTGAAAACTGATCTATACTTGTGTGTACCAATGTTTGTTTTGTTTGTTTGTTTATGATAGTTATAGTATACTACAAGAACATATAACATTTGTATTATATATTCTCCTGGTGAACTTTTAGATTGTGTCCAGTGTTTGGACATTATGTCTTCTATAAATAAAAATTCTATGAATATCTGTTTACAAGTATTTGTGTTTTTATATGATTTAGTTTATTTTAGGTATCAAGAAGGAGATTGCTTAAAAATGTATTATTTAGCTGTGTGGTTAATCTGTATTTATTAATAGTAGAACTGTCAAACACTTCTATAAATTGATTATTTCAGTTTGTAAGCCCATCCATAATTCATTTGGAACTACAATCTTACAAAATTTTCACTTCTTATAATTTTAAATTTTAGCCATCTTAGTAGGTTTCTAGTGGTATATCTTTGTGATTTTCATTTGTAATGAGGCATTAGTTTGAGTGCATTTTCATGTTTCTATTGACCATATATGTCTGTTCTTATTAATTGTACCTCAAGTTGTATATCCATTTTTAACAGATTGTTTAGTTTTTATAATTAAGTTGTAAAAATTCTTTGCATATTTAGGACAAATTCTTTGTTCAAGTCTCCACATTTGTATTCTAAATCTCTGTGTATTTGTGTATGTGTAGAATATATACTCTACATATACATCTTGCTTTTTCATTTTTTCAGTGGCTGCTTTTCAATTTAGAATTAAATTTTTAAATTGTGTTGATGTAAAATTTATCATTTTATGCCATTTGCTTTAAGTAGTACTTGTATTCATTAAAATTATGTTTTACACGATGACATCCAAAACACTTTTAATTTTGATTCTCTTACCTTTAAGACTATAATGCACCTTAAATCAGACTGTGAGTTTTATAGGAAGAAGTTTCCAATGTTCCTTTTTTTATATATTCATATCTAGTAGTTTCAGGATTATTTATTACAGTAGAAGTGAGTTTCTTATAGACAACTATATTTTCAGGTAATTAATAAAATTCCTTCTGCAACTCTGCCTTTATTTGCTGTGTATAGATCAATTATATTTAATGCAATTATTGCTATATTAATACTTAAGCCTGCCACTTTGTTGTTTTTTTTTTTTTTTTGGTCTTTGGTTTGTTGTTTTTGTGTTCTCTATTTCCTCACTCATCTTTTACTTTGCAAAGCCACAAGTGAACTTTGATCAGACATGTTGCAACCTCCTCTTTTCATTTTAGGAAGCAATTTCTGTTTCTTTGGGACATTTTATAGTTTAGAGAAGAAAGAAATTATAAAACTAGGAAAATGTATACTATTATTTGGTAATAGATCATGCATTGGATATAGATGTAACAATTAAAATGGTAAAAAAGTGTGTAATCAAGATTGTTAAAAGCAGAAATGACAAGATTTATTCATAATTTAAAAAATGGAAAGATGAAGCATAGATAAGCTTAAATGAGTCTGCACAAGATCCTAACTTGAGCAACAAATTAGAATAGATTTGGTATTTACACAAAATGAAGAGTAAAAATACTTATTTTAGAAGGAAAAAAATAAGTGTGAAGATTTGGAAGTATTTGCTTGAAATGCTTAAGGTGTAAAGTATAAATATAATGAGATATTTGTATCAGTCAAAAACAAAGCAAAAAATATGTCTATGTACATATATGTATCTATGTGTATTAATTAAAGTCTTAAGGATGTTTGAGAATACCATGTAATACACTGCAGAGCAAGAAATGAAGTGAACCTGGTATTAAACTATAGAAAACTTTCAATAACAAAAGATTATTGAAATAACATCTGGGAAAAATAC
Organism: Geosciurus inauris; assembly: GCA_004024805.1. NCBI lineage: Eukaryota > Metazoa > Chordata > Mammalia > Rodentia > Sciuridae > Geosciurus > Geosciurus inauris. Next base: position 126,919 of record PVHX01003213.1, read on the forward strand.
TGAAAAGAAAAATCAGAATTTGAAAAACTGATAAAAACATAATGACATAGACAATAAATACAAGTACATTTAAGAGAAAAAAATTGATTTGTTTGACCAGTTGATGCCAAATATAATAAGAAAGATGTTACTATATACATCAAAGAAGTACTTCAGGTTCAGGCAAAATGGGAGAAGACTATGCAGAATTTTTGTTCTACCAATATTTAGAAATTCTGTGAAACTGAAAGCTTCCCTAAAAATACATTTTGGTGCTTGTAAAACGAAAGGGACATCCCTAGTTATCAGAAAAAAAAAGAAAGAGAGAGAGAGAGAGAGAGAATTGAGAGTCTCATGGGAAGGAGTAAACTATATCCAATATTATAATGGCTTTAAATATCCATGAGAGAATACATGGTTTAAGGTTAGATCTGAGACTCATAAAGATAGAACCATGAAATAAATTGTTAAGAGAGGTAAAGAGTCCATTGTGGAGCACTTTGTGATTTGTTTATGTGTCAATTCCTGGCAGGGACTCTTTTTACAGTGGAGTCCATTGTAATTTGTTTATTGGTCCTTGATTAGACAGTTATCCTGAGAGGAACACATGAGTATACAAGGTGGATGAGAGAGCATTTAAGACAGGCTTATGGCAAGGCATGAAAAAGACAAGAGAAAAGGAGATACACCCTGGAGGGAAAGAAGGGTAGACTAATTGGCTAGGGACCTGAGGGCCTAAATTTATGAAGATGATTAAGTTTTATCTTTTGTTAAGAAAGGGTAGTGCTTGCAATGGCAGAAAACTTACTTTGTCTAGCTCATTTGGGTGAAGTCATACATCTGTGCTGGTGTATGGCTGGTGTATCCTGGTATATACACCTGTAAAAATTGAGGGCACATGTCTGCTGATTTTTTATCATCTTGCCTTTTATTTCCCAAACAACACTGGTTGGTTGGAAAGGTCATATACCATATATACTACCTTGTCACATAACTGGAAGGTCATATAACAGTCAACTTATCCTTTGAGCAGATTAAGGGGGCATGTGTGGCTTTTGGACCATAATTAATGCCTATAATTCCCCAGGAACATTAGACCTCTTTGTGGAATGTGAAGGGAGCCTTGTAACCTGGGTCAATTCCTGGCAGGGACTCTTTTTACAGTCACTACTCAGTTTTGCCCCTCCCCTTATTTTATTCCTATTCATTTCTTGCAGACTGTCCATGCTAATAAAATCTAGCAAAAAGTATACCTGATGACTCAAAAGGATAATGAAGATTCTTGCTACTCCTGAAGTTATGGGTCAAAATAATAAAATTTTAGCATGGGTAAACTTAACTCTGGTATTGTAAATTGAGGTGAAGTTTGAATTTGTATTATTTATCTGCAGGCAAAATTTGTAAGCTAAGGAATTATGCAAAAGCTAAAGCCTGGTAAGGTAGATCTGCAATTACTCTCTATAGCAAATCATAAAGGATATCCCAACCTTTCACACACACTAAATAAGATCTAATGGCAAAAATTACAAAATAAGAATAAAATCCTGAAGAACAGTTAAAAGAAAAAGAAAATAAAGAACTAATATGCCAAGCACTTGGACATGTTATAATTAGAAATAATAAGCTAATAAATACTAAATATAGAAAAATATAGCATCCCTAATATATCAGTGATGAATATTTATTTAAGTTTGACATTAAAAGTAACACTAAAAGAAAATCACAGAGTGGAATGCTCAAAGATTTTGTCAGCACAAGTTTTGTAGAACTCAGAAATCTTATCCAAAACTTATACCAACCAGAGGACTGCTTAATAGAGATAAGGAAAACTGAGTTCTAATAAAGGACTATAGGGACCTTTTCATCCACAGTCTCTATCTTCTAGGAGAGTGATAGCATGAGAAGGCTTCCCACATTTTTGGTTCAGCTTGCTGGTATCAGGACACTAATAAGAACTTTGTTCTTAAAATATTACAATTTTGCATTTTGGCTTGTCTGATATTTCCCATAGGAATTAGTGCAGAGGCTACTCTTTTCTTTGCTGCTCCTCCCTCCATACTTGGGACTGGAGCAGTTTTCTGAGCAGCAGCAGCATCTGTCAAAACATTTAAAAACATACACTATGTAATTATCTTGGCCCCTGGACAGCAGATGGGGCAAACATACACTATGTAACTATCTTGGCCCCTGGACAGCAGATGGGACCCCTGTGCAGACCCACAAGGGAAGGGCCAGAGAAGGCTAAGAAACAAGTCTCCTATGAGATTAAGGATTCTGAAGAGAAATACATATACATATGCTCAGGACTTGATGCATGTTCAGGAAAGATCTCAAAAGACCCTAGATGTACCTCTGGCAGATTCGTGGGATCTATGCAAGCAGGAAATAAAGGTAAAAGGAAAGCCATAGGCATCCTGCTTAATATTAAAGATGTGTCCCAGTTAAGTTGTCCTACAACTAAGCTTCCATGAGAAGCAAACTAGTATTTCCTTTCTCCCAGTCCTTAGATATTTAAGAAAATCTCTTTCAGGTCACTGGATGATCAGAGAGATAATGGAACAGAGACTTCAGTGATCACACCTGACCAGAACTAGAGTATGCAAAAACTACTTTAGAAGGCTATTAAATCAATGACTATAGAACTCAGCAACTAAAACCAGTAAATCCAGAGGAATAAACAATCTAACTTCCAGATTTATCTCATTATTTTATTTAAATACTTGGTTTTTAACAATGATAAAAAATAAAAGCCATACAAGAAATCAGAAAGCCCAGCCCTTTGAAAGAAAAAAATACAAGTTGAAGGAAAATGTCTCTGAGAATGAATAGAGAATTTACTAGCTGCAATTTCAAAACAGCTATCTTTAATATGTTCAAAGAGCTAAAGGAAAGCATAAACAAAGAACTGAAAGAAATCACAAAGATGATATAAGAACATGATGAGAATGAAAAAAAGAGATAGAAGTGATAAAAATGAATCAAATAAAAATAATGGAGCTGAAAAACCTAATAAGATATTGGAGATATTCAACTGCACATGTGTGCAGACAGAATAGTAAATAACTGAACTTAATAATTCCTTAATAATTAAGATGAATAATTACAATGATTCAGTCTAATGAGCCAATAAAATTATAAAGAACAATAAATGGAGCCAAAGTAACCTGTGGGACAGAGAGTATTAAGGGGAAAAAGGAGGAAGAGAGAAAAAAAAGATTTGAAGAAATAATAATGGCAAAATACTTTCTAAATTAGATGAACATTCCCTCAATTAAGTGAACGTTATATTTAATTAGTTTGACAAACTCCAAGCAAGATAATATCAGAGAAATCCACACAGAGACAGATTGTACTCAAACTGTATACAAAGACAAAGAGCATCTTGAAAGAAGCAAGAAAAAAATGATTTTTTATGTATAAGGGAATCTCAATAAAACCAACCGTCGATTTCTCTTTAAAAAGCCATGGTGCATGTATGAAGACACAAATGGTGTGACTCTATCTGGTTTGTAACCAGAGAAGTGGAAACATTGAGTTCTATATATGTACTATGACTTGAAATGCATTTAAATAAATTAATTTTTTTTAAAAAGCCATGGAGTCCAGAAGGCAGTGGAGTAGTATTTAAAGGGCTATTAAAAAAAAACACTATCAACCCAGAATTCTGTATCCAGCCAAAATTGCTTTAAAAATTAAGAAATTAAGACATTCCTAGATAAAGAAAAACAGAATAAGTTTGTTGCCAATATAAGAAAAGTTAAAGGGAGTTCTGCAGACTGAAATGAAGGTACACAAGAAACTGGACAGAGATTTCACAAGCATGAGTATTCAGAATATGTATATATGTGTATATATATATGTGTGTGTGTGTGTATGTGTATATATATGTATATATATGTATGTATGTATTTAAGTCATTGTGGGAAATATGTTCTTTTCCATGAGTAGAAGATTTTGAATAATGCAAATGTAACTCATTATCCACATAAACATTACTTAGGCATGTATATTACATGATACAAATTATAACTTCCAGAGGAAACATAAAGGACATATTAGACTATTTATAAAAGTAGACTGCAAATATTTAGACACTTGCATATGTTAGACACCAATTTTCAATAAACCCCTCCTTTCTTCCAGTTCTGCTGAGAGGTCCCAGGTATTTTTCCAGAGTCCTGCTAGGTCTACCTCTTGACTTGTGACTGACAGCAGAATAGCATCAGACTTTCAAATCCCCACTGCACAGGCCTTACATCATGGAGGGGAGATTTTACTAAGGATATGCTAAAGATCCAAGGCTACTCTAGGTCACTTGGGTCACACTGATCAGTTCTAATTGGACCTTGTTCTTACATATTTTATGGTTGGGGGTCTTGCTTCTAATTATCATATTTTCCTGAGTTCTGGAATCTGATAAGTGTAAAGGTCACAAAATGCCCCCACTCAGGGTAATTTGCATTCTCTTATCATTAGGGAGGAGCCTTTGGGGGATGAATTCCTTTTTTTTTTCTCTGGTACTAGGGATTGAACTCAGGGGCACTCAACCACTGAGCCACATCCCCAGCCCTATTTTGTGTTTTATGTAGAGACAGGGTCTCACTGAGTTGCTTAGCGCCTTGCCATTGCTGAGGCTGGCTTTGAACTCACGATTCTTAGGGAGACCTGTCTCAGCCTCCCTAAGTGCTGGGATTACAGGCTTGCTACACAAATAACAGATTTTTTGCAGAGAAATTTAACATATCTCATGGACTTAAGCCAGTTAGGGTTACAAATAAATTGTTTTGTTTTGTTTTTTTTAAAAAAAGCATGTGGGAGTCAGTACAATGGGCCCAATTTACAGAATTATCCTCTATTTTCAAAGCTCTTCTGTTACCTATCAAAATGACTTCTATCTAAGATCTTACTATGGTTGATGTTTGAAGAGAGAATATTGGTAAGCAATTCATTATAGTGATGATATAGAATCAACAAGAACTGGTGGTAGATTATTTGTGAGTTATGAGTAAGGACTAAGGAATATATTTCATGGTTTGTGATTGAGTAACTGATGTCATTTTACATAAATGAGGGATGCATAAGGGAAGAATGATATCAACTTTTGAACAAAAAAATTACCACTAAGCTGGGCATGGTGGCACAGGCCTGTAGTCCCAGAGACTCTGAAAGGAGGGAGGAGGATCATAAATTCAAAGCCAGTCTCAGCAAGTTGGTGAGACTATAAACAACTTAGCTGCCTCAAAATAAAAAATGAAAAGGGATGGGGATGTGACTCAATGGTTAAATATCCTTGGGTTCAATACCTGTTACCAAAAGCTGAAATTTGTATACTAATGATCATAATAAGCACAATGTAAAGCAAGTTTCTCAGTCCTTAAAGCGGAATTCCTCCAGAACAGGTTTATCAGTGTTACTGTTAATGTTAAGGTGAGCTGGTAATAGAGAGTCTTTCAAATAAATCTCTTCTTCTGGGTATCAGGGTTGCTACTGATATTTTCCTGGGGTTAAAGTATAATGGCCATGCCTTATAGATGAAGAAGCAGATGTCAAGAGGAAACCCATAATAGCTACACTTTATTGCTCTGCTCTGGATACTTATGTTGTTTTTGACACTATTTTTTAGGTCTCTGTTACTCATAGCTGAGTCTAATGCAAACTGAGAAAATCCTAGTGCTATTATTGAAAAATTTACTTGAATCCTACAACTTAATGAATCAAATTTAAGGACTCAAAAATAGGATAGTGAGGTTCACAAGATTTTAACGTGTATTTCTATGCGATCTTAACAACTTTTAAGTATATTACACTGTCATATAGATTCTAAAAGTTAAAATGGAAAATGACCTTCAAAATTTGTCCTCAGTTGTTCTATTTCTATTGCAATTATTATTACTGCATGAAAATATAGATTTTGTGCTCTACATTTTTCCCAACACTTCAGACTGAAAATCTTGCCAAAAATATTTTTTCTGTTATAAAACTTGTTATGTGGTCTAAATTATCTATTTCACTATAGAAGAAACTCATTTGGAATGCAACATTTTTCTGTTCCCCAAATAAAGAGGAATTACATTGTGTCTCAGAAACATCCTTGTTACCTGGAAGGAAAACCTTTACTCTCTTATATTAAAAAATTTCCTTTGAATTAAAATGATAAAAGGCAGACTTGTAGGAGAATAGGGGTTATGAATATGCATATAAGACATATAAGAGATAAGTATATCCTTCCCTAAGAGAATACAGTTAGAGGCTTATATATTTAATTTACTCCAAGGAATAGGGGAGGCTAGCAGGAGGTTATGGGAAAATCATACAATTCTCTAGGAGAAAAATTAGATTTTTAGGACAAACAAGTGAGAAGAATATTTGTGATAATATTTATTTTTTCAGGTGTCACTGTTCTTTCCTTTTTATAGCCATGAAATTCTTCCAAAAAGACTACAATTATTAGTACATTCACTCTTGGTTTTTCTGCTGGTAGTAATCCTACCCACAACCAGAGAATTTATAGTAGCTTCATTTTCCAGAAGTTACTGTATTTCATCAGATAAAGCTCTAAAAAGTTTTACCTGCATCTGTTAAATTTCAAATGTCTTCAGCTTGAAATAATCTTAATATTAAATTGGGGTTAGGAGAGGGTTTCCATATTGTCAATGAGTGATGCTTAGAAAAATTTAACATAGTATTTCAGACAAAAGCATTTTAGATAAATTAGTATAATGAAGAGCAAGTGATTGAATCCTTAAATTCTACCTCCACTTTTATGCCTTCTTAAAACTATCATCCATGCATGTATGAATATGTCAAAAGGAACACTACTATGTATAATTATAAAGCAAAAATTAAAAAAAAATTTTAAACATAGAAATTTAAATTCTAACACCTTTCCCTTTTGAAATATGCCTTACTGTGAAAAGACATCGCTATCACACAATTAGACCATTTGCTTGAGCATTCCACTAAGGAACCAACTACCTCTATTTCCTATGACTACAAATCTGAGAAGATTTTGGGTTGGCTGTGATTCAAATAAGAAGAAACTTTGCTAACAAAAAGGAATTTGAATCCTCAGAAAAGTTGGAATAAAACCACCTTTTAACTCATAAATCCCACTCCTAGATTTATAAGCAAAAGACTTTAAAATCAGCATACTACACTAACACAGCCACATCAATGTTTACAGCAACTCAATTCACAATAGCTAATCTATGGAACCAGCCTAGGTGCCCTTCAACAGATGAATGGATAAAGAAATTGTGGTATATATACATATATATATATGTGTGTGTGTGTATATATATATACACACACACAAACACACATATATGTAATTAAATATAACTCAGCCTTAAAGAAGAATGAAATTATGGCATTTGCCAGTAAATTGATGGAGCTGGAGAATGTCATGCTATGCAAAATACGCCTATCCCAAAGAACCAAAGGCTGAATGTTTTCTCTGATGTGTGGATGCTAATTCACAATAAGGGGGGAGCTAGGGAAGAACAGTAGTACTTTGGATTAGAAAGAGGGGAGGGAAGGGAAGGAAGGAGTAGGGAGTAGGAATGATATAGAATGAAATGGATATTATTACCCTATGTGTATATATGCTTGCATGACCTGTGTAACTCTATATCATATACAAGAATGAAGAATGAAGAAGTTATACTCTATTTATGTATAATGTGTCAAAATGAATTCTACTGTCATGTATAACTAATTAGAACAAATAAGAAGAATCTGAATATTCATAAAGGGGTACATTTTATGTTGTCATCATCACAATGAGGCATCCTGAATATTCCTAAATAAATCTCTATCTATGCCTTTAACAGGCTTGCACTGAAATTCTTTTCCTTCACATATGCCAAGATCCTTGCCAGTCATGAGTCAAATTCTCCCTTCTCCACAATAACTCCTTAGACTATTTGAAGACATCACTTCTCATGATATCTCTTGGCACCCAAGCTGAGGCTTAAAGGCATTAACTTCAGTAATTTTACTTTTTTTTTTCTTTCTGCCTAGACAATGAATTATTCTGTTTGCTTCTGTACTTATAATCTCTCCATCTGCTTCTTTCATTTTCAAATAGTACAGAGGTTATGTTCAATCTGCCTTACTTTGACATTGCTTCCTATTTTGGGTGGCTGGGGAAACACTAAACCATGTAGATTCAAGTGACAATAAGGTGATGATAGATGGTATCCTGGGGATGTAATAAAAATGTTTTGAACTCTAATACTGCAAAGGAGCTCAGTGGACCTCTTTAAAATCTTTTCCTTCTCTGCTTAAAAACACTGAATTTCAGGATTACCTATTGGTTTCTCAATCATCTCCCTGATGTCTCTCCATTTTAAATCTGCTATTTTAACTAAGCTAAAATGTAAATTATGTGAGACAAGGCCCATACCCATTTGAGAACAAAAGTGTTATCTTTAAATTAAAGACATTATAGGACTTGAATCAGCAATATTGTTGTTTTTGTTTTTTTTTGTTTTTGTTTTTGTGTTTTTTTTAATATTTTTTAGTTATAGATGGACACAATATCTTTGTTTTGTTTATTTATTGTTTTTATGTGGTGCTGAGGATCGAACCCAGTGCCTCACATGTGAGGGGCAAAGCGCTCTGCCGCTAAGCCACAACCCCAGCCCCTGTTTTTGTTTGTTTGCTTGGTACCAGGGACTAAACTCAGAGGCACTCAACAACTGAGCCATATATCCAGCCTTATTTTGTATTTTGTTTACAGACAAGGTCTCACTGATTTGCTTAGCGCCTCATTATTATTAAGGCTGGCTTTCTACCTGTGATGTTCCTGCCTCAGCCTCCTGAGCTGCTGAGATTATAGGCATGCACCACAGTGCGGAGCAGCAATATTACTCTCTCTCTCTCCCTCTCTCCTTTTTTTCTCTCTCTCTCTCTCCCTACCCCCTTTCCCTCCATTTCTTTTCCTCTCTTTTCCTCAGCCCAAATTCCTCTTCCCCTTGAGAAGATGAGTACTTATTCATAAAAAACATGGAACATAGGATCTAGATGATTACTTGTTCATCAAAGTACTAAGATAGGAAACACCCTTAGATCAACCAACATACCCATTCCTACATAGAAGGGAATAGAAAATGTAAAAGATGGAAATGAGGGCTTACTTTCCCAGTGTCTTGGGCACTCTCTCATTTTGTCAAACATGGGGTTTCACTGAGGTCTTTCATTTGAGGAGTTATAGAGCAAGTGCCCACAACAAGGCCAAGGCAGCTGCAGCAGTCCCCAGTTACTAGTTTTTGAGATCATGCCAGAAAGATTTTAGACATGTCATTCAGAGTAGCAGGCATGAGTTTATTAGAAAGGCTAGTAAAAGGAATTAGGGCATACACTCAAGAAGAGAGTGGGTTTTGTCAGAGGAATGGGATGGAGCACTCCTCCTGTCCTCTAGTTTTATTGGGGGTCCCAGAGAAGTTACCAGATAGTCACATTCAGGTTCATCTCTTGACTTTTGACTTACAGCAGGATCATATCAGAAATCTAAGTCCATATTGCACGTGGTAAAAATCCAAGGCAACTCTGGATCACTTTGGCCCATGGTAACTAGATCTAATTTTCACATCTTATTGAGTGCTGGAATTTGTTCTGTATTAAGATCACAAAATTCTCCCCACCTTCAGGGTAACTTGTGTTCTCCTTGTTATCAGGGAGGAGACTCTCTTTGGACCTGCATTTCTCCTGCAGAGAAAAGGTTGTTTGGTAAGGAATACAGCGTATCTTATTGACTTAAGCCAGGCAGAGCTGCAAGTAAATTATTTTTTAAAAGAAAGTGTGTGGAACTGAGCACATTGAGTTTAGTTTATAGAATCATTCCCTTAACCTCATGTTCCCATCACTCACATTTTTCTATTACTTAGAGCACTAAATATTTTTAGGGCATTTAGCATCAAGGCAATCCAGAGATCCATGCTTGCAGTTGTTCGGATCATGCTAACCAACAATAATAATAAGATAGTAAAACATTACTTTCTATAAAAAATGGTCACAAAGCTATCAACAGCATTTTATCAGTCATTCCCTGAAAACCATGGAGACAGTAACTTATTAAAACTTAAAGTGGATAAGCATCCACTTATGTGTGTTGTGATTCTACATCACATACAACCAGAGAAATGAAAAGTTGTGCTCCATCTGTGTACAATGAATCAAAATGCATTCTGCTATCATGTAAACCTACATAGTATAAATAAATAAATAAATAAATAAATAAATAAATAAATAAATAAACAAACTTAAGGTGGGATATGGCACAGTATAGATTTGTGAGTGAAGTTCACTTAAGGCTTTATAAATAGTAGCAGAAACGTGTGTATGTGTGTGCATGCGTGTGTGTTTATAAAGGCATGGGTAAACCACCATAGTAATGACATCTTATTTTTGGAAAGTAGCTTTTTTATTAATGTGATGCCTGTGTTTAATAAAGAGATGACTTTAGCTCTGTCATTTATGCCTTTCACAGTAAACTTAGGGCTTCCACATGTCACATTGCATCTTTTAGTCAATTTGAGGAATAAATTTCAGGGTTAGATAATCATACTAGTAAAAAACAGATTGAGTTCACCTATGTGGGAGGCTGATATAATTTGAAATCTATAATATCAGACTTAAATGGACTGAGGATAAACTTGTAAATCTTGCAGATTTTTTGTGATAGTTATTATCAGACATTCCTATATAAGAATCCTTCCACAACATAAGCCTCCTGGTTTTACTTATTTTTGGTAGGGCTTACATGGGTGTACAATGCATTAAAAGGGCCATTGTCTTTTCACTTATATATCTATCTATGATTGAGGTTTGTTTATACTTTTCAGCTGGGTGTTTAAGACCAAGTAGTTAACTCTTATGTTAGTCAAAGATTATCTTCTTGCTTTTCTATTGTTAGGGTCATCTAAGACTTTTCAGGGCTTACCTTTGAAACACATGAGAAGCTTCTTGGCTCCTTTAACTTCTCTTCTATCAATTGCTCCATCTGCCAGGATGAGTCAGAGTCTTGTTGACCACATATGGCTTTCCTTAGAAGCACCAGATATATAAGACTCTCCAATGATGCTTCTCTGCAGAATTTACATTGGTTGACTTCCTTTTCTCTAGAGTCCTTACAATCCATCTCATTGGGAGAATGAGTGACTCACCAGAATTGCTGGACTCTTAGAGTAGTCCCATTTCTTCTTGGATCTTGGCTGACGTTAGAGAGGGCTACAACAAAAATTTGGCTGCTATTTCTTAACCCTTTTACTTCCTTGGATTTAGTTTCAGAGATTTGGTTTTAAACATCCAAAATGCCAGTTTCAGAAGACTTGAAGTAGGAGTTGGGTTTTACCCTTCCGTTTAAGTATTAGTACTGGGAATGGGCATCATATCCTACCTATCCTATATGTGATGGTGTATTACCTTATGTTAAATCAGGTTATTCTCTTCAGGTAGTACTTCAGCAAAACACTTAGAGGCAATAGTCATAAAATTTTACAAGAAAAATATAAAATGAAATTAGCAAGAGTCAAAACAAATTCAGTTTTAATAATAGATTTTAACCAAGAAACTATACCACCAATGTATCTTGGGTATCTATTTAACCCCTATAAAAATTCCTGTTTGTCAACTAACTCAATCACATATGAAATTTTTACAAGTCTTACTCTCCTTAAAATGCCTTTTTTACAACATTTAAATGCCTTTTAAAATTTATCCAAACATTTATTTAGTTTTTTATTATATTCATTTTTATTTTGGATCACCTAATTTTTATAACAAAAATCAATCTTTTGTACATAACATGAAATGAGCTTAAAATTAGCCTACTTGGGAGCCATTATAACATGGTATGGGGGGCAGCAGAGTCTTTTCTCAGGTGAGACTGGCCTTTTGGCAAATCTTAGATAAAATATTTTGTTTTTGAAACTGATCTTTTCTCCCTTTTAAAATACCATTCTATTTAGTAGTATAGGAAAACAAAGTTTTCATACACTGTTTCCTGAGTATATATCATTATGACTTAACATAATATAATATTACATTTGAAGCATGAATCACAGAGAAAAGCTAAGAGAGCTTCTAATTTCCTTTTTAAATGTGGCAAAATGTTTTTTGTTAACTTATAAACCAATCATGCTGACAGTCTTTTAAAATATTTAAGTTCCAGTCCCAGCACATTGATAATAGGTCACCTTATTAATATAAATAAATCCCCAACTAAATTTTTGTTATAAATAAATCTGAAATAAGAGATTGCTACAGACAACTTTATTTTGGAAATAGCTTTGTAAAAAGTGATCTCCTATGCTTTATATTTTTAAAAGTCTTATATACTTGGAGAACATAAATACTTCTAATATACAATGAATCTAGTGTTGATTAATATCACAATTACACAAATGTTCTTATATAAGCTAATTTTTTAATTTTTAAAGTAAAATTTATAATTCATGTCATAGAATAACTATAATCATAGTCTAAGTAGGTTAAGAGTAGCATTAGCTATCAAGGCTAATAGATGTAGTCTAGGTTTTAAGTGGCACTCTGGCCATTTTATACATCAGATACACTATATAAGAGAGAACTTATTGGTTACCTTGCCTATATCAGACCTACATAACATTTAGTTTACATTCCTTTAATACTTGGACAAACAAAGCTCAGACACACATATTTAGTCTTTAGATATATATATATATATATAATTATTCACATATTTAGCATGTCACATATACTATACTAAACTAAATAATAATTGTTTATTTAGCCCATTATAAAGTAATCATTTAAAAGACTTTAAAATGGAAAGATATTTTTAAAAGATCCTATTTTATTCAAGATTAAGTTTTCCTAATTAATAAAATCCTAACAGACACAAACACTTACCTTGACAATTAAGAGCAGATCAATATTTTAAGAAATCCTCATTGTAATATGAGGAATTAGATATTGATATTATTTCAGTACATTATATGTGGAACTTAGAAAAGTCTTTAAATACTTTCAGAGTGACCCCAGCCCAGCATGCAGAGGAGGAAAAGCACAGCAACCCTGGCCTGTGGCACAGAAGAGGAGGGTGACGATGCAGAGGCCCCTCATCTACCAATGTATGGCTCTCCTAACCTGCTTCGATATTGGTTGGGTCACTGCAGCTGCCTCCATAGCTTCTCCCCCCCATATGCAAGCCTCCACCTTGGAATAACAGGGCCTAGAAGCAATAGCCCACAGCAGCACTGCACACCACAGAGCTGCATCTCCTAACAGGCTGTCCAATGCCACCACAAGGCCTTCCCTTTGAGCCCAGTCTCTGAGAGTGGTTGCCTCCATCTTGGGACACTTCCACTGCCATCTTGGTTTACCTCTGCTGCTTCCACTAACACCTTTAGGTGGGATAACTTCCATCTTAGGGCACTGGCTAGGGCCTAGAAGCCTAACATCAAAGTACCTACAAGTTTGATGCTGCCACTGCCACCAACTAGAGACATGCCCTCTTTCATCTAGAGACAATGGCCAAGACCTGGAAGACTATCACCAAGGTGCCTGTAGGCTTGGTTACATCAGAGGTATCCCTGCTAGCTTACTTCTCTTGATTCCTCTTCCACACTTCCTATTATCTAATGCCTCTATAATCTCACCTCCTCCCTCATAAACCCCACATCCTACACCCTCTCAGCTCTCTGCCCACCTCTAGAAACAGTAGACCCTTACTCAAACCTACTGTTTATATTGTAGATATTAATCAAACATATCACTTTTGTTTATTGTGACCAAACTGCAATTATCTAAGTAGGAGCTATTTAGTTTAAGACTGCATATTGTTTACATTGGGTTCTGTAAATATTGATCTCCTGCTTAAAAGCAAGGTATTGGTAACCTTAAGGACACTACAAGATTATAGGGTAGATCTGTGCTGCTAGGGAGGAAGACACATGGATGACATAAAAAATAAATAAATAAATAAGGGAAGAAAGTGCCCCAAATAAACCAAGATACTGCAATAATAGAACTCATTGACAGCACAGTAGCTGAAATGTCAGAAAAGAGTTCAAAATATACATATTTAAAATGATCTGTGAAGCAAAGAGTGATGTAAGCAAGCATACACAGGCAACAACTGATTAATCCAACAAAGAGATAAGAGAGCAAATACAGGCAATAATTGATCACTCCAACAGAGAGATAAGGGAACAAAAATAAGTAGCAAAAGATTACTTCAAGAAACAGAGAGATTCTGAAAATAAAACCAAACAGAAATCCTTAAAATGAAGGAAAAAATAAACCAAATAAAAAATTAAATAGAAAGCATAACAAAAAATTAGATCACTCAGAAGACAGAAACTCAGGCAATTAAGATAATAATATATGCTTGAAAATAAAGTTGACCACACAGTGACGATGGTAAGAAACAATGAATAGAACCTCCAAGAGTTATGGAATAATGTGAAACGACCAAATCTAAGAATTATTGGGATAGAGGAAGGCACAGAGGTATAAACCAAAGGAATACACAATCCCTTCAATGAAATAATATCAGAAAATTTTCCAAACATGAAGAATGAATTTGAAAATCAAATACAAGAGCTTGCAGGACACTGAATATACAAAATTACAACAGATCTACACCAAAGCACATTATAATGAAAATGCCTAGCATACAGAATATGAATAGAATTTAAAACTGCAAGAGAAAAGTTTCAGATTATATATAGGGATTAACCAGATTTCAGCAAATTTTTCAACCCAGACCCTCAAAGGTAGGAGGTTCTGGAATAACATATACTAAGCTATGAAAGAAAATGGATGCCAATCAAGAATCTTAACTAAGCTTCAGCTTTGATGACAAAATAAAAACCTTTCATGATAAACAAAAGTTAAAAGATTTTAGAATGAGAAAACTTATACATAAGCAATGAATCCACTCCAGAATAATTTGGAAAACCACCTCATTCATAATAGCCTCAAAAAAAAATAAAATAAAATACTTGAGAATCAGTGTAACCAAAAGGGTGAAAGACCTCTACAAAAAAAAAACAAAACTACAGAACACTAAAGAAAGAAATTAAAGAATACCTTTGAAGATGGAAGGCAGAATTAATATAGTCAAAATGGTCATACTACTGAAACTGTTGTACAGATTTAATGCAATTCTTATTAAAATCTCAATGATATTCTTCATAAAACTAGAAAAAGTAATCATGAAATTCATTTTGAAAAATAAGAGACCTAGAATAACCAAAGCAATCCTCAGCAAGAGAGTGAAGCAGGAGGCATTAAAATACCATACCTTAAACTATACCACAGAGCAACAGTAACTAAAATGGCATGATATTGGTACCAAAATAGACATGTAGACCAATGGTACAAAATAGAAGACACAGAGACAAACCCACATAAATATGCTTATCTCATACTGGACAAAGGTGCCAAAAACATACATTGGAGAAAAGATAACCTATTCAACAAATGCTTCTAGGGAAACTGGAAATGCATATGCAGCAAAATGAAATTACACCTCTATCTCTCACCCTCCACAAAAACCAACTCAAAGACTTATTAAATTCTCTAAGTTAATATTTTATAAAGCAATATTTTAATAAGCAAATCTCACAGGACAAATAAAGAGAACAACCATTTATGCTCCAAGTGGCATGAACTCAAAAATTATATGATTATTTCCTCTGGTCTCAAAACACGTTTGGGCAGTTATTCACACAGTTTTTATCTCTGCTCTTCTAGTTGCTGACTCTTTTTTAAGTTTACATATTGAAACAATCTTTTCAAAATTTTGGAACTTAGATAAATTCCCCTTTTTAATAAAATTGAACACTATACTTTTTCTTGATTATTCCAGTTTAAACACAGATTAAATTCTTTATATATAAATATAAGTAGAAAATATATAAACATGAAATACATATTCAAATATAAAATTGTCTATTAGTTAGATCTTTAACTCATAGTAACTTTGCTTAGTTTAAAACTAGAAGAAAAGCATTTTTAATTGAATTTCACTTACAAATAATTTATAAAAACATTCCTTAATAGACACCAATGTAAAATATTGACTTACAGAATTTAATAAGCCAAGAATATTTGAATTTATATTTAGCAATTGATGTTTTAGTCTTTGGCTTACAAATTAATCAGATGTCTCTAACAAACACATTTATTAAATGTTTATTCCATTAAAGTTAAACCTAATTTACCCATGAAAACCAAGAAACCAGGCAAGTATATTTAACATGCTAGGTTATTTTTCTATCAATGAAAAAAAAAAAAAAAACTTCAAAGAGAAGGCAGTAGTATTTTTTTTTAAATTAAAACCCCATAATTTCTCTAGTAAAAGAGCACATAGGACATTTATATTAGATTGGAGTGTACTTTTGGATCAAATTAGTCACTCTGGATATTTAAAGAATGTAGAGAGCCCATAAGGTCAGGGAAGGGGATGGATCTCAGAAAAAGGCTTTCAACAAACTTTCATTTGGGGATGTTTCCATTTTCCTTTCCTTTTGTCCCTGTTACAACTAGAAAAAGAGAACATTTACTGAAAGTAGGTATCTCCTTACATTCCTGAGCTTAATATTAGCTTTCTATCTTATGAAGATGAGTTCTTCCCATTTGGGATAACATCTGCATTGTTTCAAAAGCAGAATATAAGGAGATCTTTTGGAGCATTGGTTCAGCCAATGTATCTAGATCCTCTTTCCCTCTGTCTCACTTTCTTTTGCACTTACACATTAACTTACTGAGAGAGAGGCAAATCTAATGGGACAAAAATGAGAACAACCATTTATGCCCCAAATGGCGTGGACTCAAAAATTACATGATTTTTTTCCTCTGGTCTCAAAACACGTTTGGGCAGTTATTCACACAGCTTACATTTCAGATGTAAACGTTGGAGAAATAGATATCATGCAGATATATAATGAATAATAAAAGCTGTAGTTCTGAACATGAGAGGCAAAGCTTAATTAGGGCATTCTGACCCAAAGAGAGTCCCATTTTACCTCAGATGTGAATTTGAACCTTGAGAGAGGTCCCATAATATTCTACTGGTCTGGAGATGAAGATGAGAGGGTGAGGAGAAGAGAAAAGGGTCCATTTACCCTAATTGGCACTGGCATTTAGGAACTTTCAATTTCTTAACCTTTGGTTTAACACAGTGAGTACACTTATCAGAAGCCCTCAACTATTATCAAATAAGTCCTGTCCACCAAAAAGACCAAAATTGGAAGCCCCAGATTCTCACCTTTTAAGGGACAAGGGTGACCAGATACCAATTAAGAACATCTTTCAATTCCACTAAGGAGTGTCTTGGCCAGAAACTGTTATGTCTCAATATGTCCCCTAGTCACTGAGAAACTAAGGCATAGATTAATAGTAGGTCAGAACAGGCAGATAAACTGAAGAGAAATACGAAATATATCACTGCAGGGCCAAGAAAGCTGAAGTTGTCATTAGTTACTGGTTCTTTCAATCATGCCAGGAAAATTTCAGACATTTCTCTCAGAATACCATGCATGAATTTATTAACAGGGACAGGAAAAAGGAAAGAGGGTACACTCTCAAAAGAGTGTAGGTTTTCTCAGAGAAGAGAAGAATGGAGGATACCTCCAGCACTCCAATTCTATTAGGGGTAATAAAGAAATCTTTAGAGCCATGTTCAGGTCTACTTCTTAACTTTTGACTGACAGCAGGATTGCCTCAGACTTAGTTCCCATGCACAGGTTGAAGATCCAAGACAACTCTGGATCACTTCAAGGATGCCAAGAGGTTTTAATTCTCATATCTTCCTGAATTATGGAATCTGGTCTGTATAAAGATCACAAAATTCTCCTTGTTCAGTGTATCTTGTTTTCTTTTATCAGCAGGGTGGAGCTTTTCTGTGAGTCTGCATTTCCCCTGCAGATAAACAGACCATTGTTAAAAAATGTAGTAAATCTCATTGACTTAGGCTAGACTGGGCTGAAGGAAAATTGCTTTTTTAAAAGAAGGTATGTGAAGGTCAGCAAAGTAGACCCGGTTTAAAGAATTATACCTTTAACCTCATATTCTTACTGTTCATGTCTGTTATCTATCAGAGGAACCTGGGCTTGAGGTGCCCATCAAAGAAACTACCTCCATTAAAATACCAACACATTCGTACCTGTTGTACTAAGTTTGCAATTTCATAACCCTTTAAATTTTAGCTATGAATCTAAATTCTGAGTTTAAGTGTTGTCCTCACTTCCTTCTCTGCATTTTTCTTTGTAAATCTCATTTCATGCTCAAGTTAAACCAGCCTGGCCCACACAGCTACTGTTGACTAGGAAATTTTTTCAACCTTTTCTTTGACTAAAATTGTAGTACTATTGTTCTTACTTTTAGATTCTCTCTATTCAATATTTGAGGGAGTAAGTTATTATAATCTTGAACCATTACTTTAACAGAAATAGCCCTGAGGTATTCTCCTCTCTGTCTGGCCTATTATTTTAGTGGAGATAAAAACCCACTCTACTGGTACTAAAAGAATGATGGTTTTACCTCCCAAGATCAACAATTACTATACTTAAGTTATGTGTTGTTTTACATTAGACCTCCCCATAAAGAGACATAATTACCACAGGTATTCTTCCTTCTCGGTCATGAGATAAAATGTTAGGTACAAGGAAATCTCTTTCTATTGAAATCTACATTTGTCCTGTCCGGAAATTCAAATCTTCCTGAAGCTTTCTACAAGGTTTTTTTGTCATTGTTATCTTAAAATCATAAGTTTTCAAGTGCACCTGGATCATTTGAGATCTTAGAGATATTCTTTTCAGGGTATTCTTTTCATAAAATAATTTTTTTTTTCTTTAGACCCAGGTAGAAGCTATCAAACACCATGAGAACAACTTAATGGGAATAAAGATGCTCATTCTGCCAATAATTTGCAAACAATTTGAGGCAGATTTAAAAGTCCAGTCTCAGATGAGGACTCATAGAGTACCTTAGAGTCTACAACAGGACAGACTAAAAAGTCTGATGTTGGGTAGGAATTCATAGAGTACCCCAAAGATACAATATGAAGCAGACTGAAAGCTCTGATTTTGATGGGGACAAACAGAATACCCCAAGGTCTATATTTTTTATTTTGTTTCTTTACTTTCAATTTTTCTCTATCTTTTCTTTAAAGCAAGCACACACATACACAGAGACAAATTGAAGCACACAAATTACAAGATCATGGGTAATTTAGAGTCTGCCCCTGAGAGTTCACTACTCAAGTATATAATAAATAAATGGAATTGTTTTAAGGCAGAAGACTTAAAGAAAAGAAAATTGATTTCTTCTATAACAAAACTTGGCCCCAATACCAGAAAATGAAAAAATATGGCCAAGAAATGGTACTTGAAATATTTCAGCTTCTCTCATTCTGTAAATGGGAAGAAAAATGGACAAAGGTCTCATTATCTATCCTTCTGATGTCTTTTCTAAGGGAACCAGTTATTCAAGTGTTGTTATCTTAGACAATTACTATATTGTTAACTATTCTCCAATATTTTCTTTCATATTCATTGTTGGCCATTTGCTTAATGAGCACCTGTAACTCTATTTTATCCTATCTGAAGGGATCTAGGGCCTAGTAATTGAAAGCTATAAAATCATAGTGTGTATTGCATATGTATGTATGTTTGGTCCATGTGAATATTGTCTACATGTTACCAATTTGGTTAATAGATAAAGAAGTACTCATAATTTTTTAAAAAATTGATCTAAATGCCTTTAAGTTTGTGTAAGTTAAATATATTTTAACAAACAAGTTAATTTAAATT
Source organism: Geosciurus inauris (assembly GCA_004024805.1). Taxonomy (NCBI): domain Eukaryota; kingdom Metazoa; phylum Chordata; class Mammalia; order Rodentia; family Sciuridae; genus Geosciurus; species Geosciurus inauris. The sequence goes on from PVHX01003213.1 coordinate 146,703, forward strand.
TGTTGATTAAATAAAAGTGAACATGACCTTAAAGTAATGACATGTTTTTAGCTGGGCGCGGTGATGTATGCCTGTAATCTCAGCACTTTGGGAGGCTGAGACAGGAGAATCACCAGTACAAAGCCAGCTTCAGCAAGGGCGAGGTGCTAAGCAAATCAGTGAGACCCTGTCTCTACATAAAACAAAAAATAGGGCTAGGGATGTGGCTCAGTGGTTGAGTACCCCTAAGTTCAATCCCCAGTACCAAAAAAAAAAAAGTAATAACATGTTTTTCCTGAGACTGCTAGCCAATCAGATTGTATGTGTCTGTCTCTATTATATGCTTATAATATGCTGTCCATTGCTTTTAGATGTTTTCTTTGACAAAAATAATAACTAGAAAATGTTTATGTGATCTCTTAGTTTTCATGAATGATCTAAAATAACTATTAAAATAGATAAATTAGGTAAATATAGCCAGAATAAACATTTATAAACACATGTTGAAAAAAATCTGTGATGTTGTAAGTTAAGTTAAAATACCAAAAAATCAATTGCTGAGTATAAATTTAACCACCTTACAGGCTTTTTAAACCTATAAGAAGACAAGGTATTTGAATATATGAAATGTGCTTTCGTATACAAAAATATAAGATTGCTTTCTTCCTGGATTTTCACTAATATTATGAATTATTTAAGAAGTAACTCTTCTTAAATAAAAGAAGAAATGAGTAAGAAATGAAAAAAAGGTTAAAGCTGTATTTTGATTAAAAACTATGCAGAGCATAAATTATTTTATCTTCCTATACAAAGATATAATTTGTCTAAAGTCAAAGTTTTTACAAAAAGTTGTTTCAAAATGTAAATTGAAAAATTTTGAGACAAAGAAAAATAAAAAAAGAAAAGGAGTTATTAAAAAGATAGTTATTCAGCTCCTTAACATATATATGAAGAAATGTTCAACGTCTCTAGCCATTAGAGAAATGCAAATCAAAACTACCCTCAGATTTCATTTCACCCCAGTCAGAATGGCAGCTATCCAAAACACCAGCAACAATAAGTGCTGGCGAGGATGTGGAGAAAAAGGTACACTTAAACATTGCTGGTGGGATTGCAAATTGGTGCAACCAATCTGGA